>CM055095.1:30227585-30495537 GCA_029204225.1 Diphasiastrum complanatum
TAAGACTCATGGCACGGGCTTAATTCACCGGCCAGACTTTAGTCACATATACAAGGGCATGGGCTTGATTCACCGGCCAAAGGAAACCAACTGTAAAGCGGAGTAATGATATTGTGTTTTACACCCAGCACAGGAAAAGTGTGGATCTAGTTCACTTACGTAAAACCTGTGTGAAGTTGCTGCACTTAGACATTAGACTGAAGCTCACTCCTCGATGAGAAATGCGGCTTACTTTATTAACATGAAAGAAAAAGGTACTTACGGCTCCCTTAAGCCTCAGATATGTCGTTTTCGTCGCACATCTGGATGAGTTCCCTAGGACTCTAGATATTTCGTTTGGTCGTCCAGGTTGAGCGCCTTGAGCTCTGCATCAGCACTTAGATTCACCTTTGATGTAGAAACTGCAGGCAATGTTGGCTCCATTTGACCTCGCGTCAGCTGGTTTGTCACTGTTGGATGTCCTTCGTTAAAGAAGTGAGCTTTCGCTTGGTCACACAAGGTGAGCTCCTTGAGCTCTGCATCGGCACTTGAATTCACCCTTGTTCCCGTGTCAGCTGGTCTGTCACTGTTGGCTGTCCTTCGTTAAATAGGTGAATGAGATTGGGAGGAATGGTTGGCTCAAGTTCATTTGTGTCGTTCTTTTCTAGTTGGTCCCCTGGCACAGCTCTGACGACACAAGGTCTCCTGCCATTATATAATAACACAAGGTTAACCCCTTTTGCCAAGAAGGCCACCACATGTTCGTTAAACCAGCTTAATCCCAAAATAGCGTCGAAGGCATCCATTTTCAAGATTGTGAACGTTAGTCGATTCTTCCAGGCTCCCAGAAATTGGTAAGTTGGTTGCCAATCTACAAGTGGTCATTGTACCTTTCGCGGTCTCCACACAAATAGGAGTTACATTTTCTTCACATTGGATGTCCAATTCTCCTGTCAGTTTTTCTGACAAGTAGTTATGTGACGCCCCCAGGTCTACCATGAAGTAAATGATCCTGTCTTGAATACAGCCTTTCAGGTACAATAACTTGGATCCTCTCGCAGGAGTCGCCATAAGATGTTCACGATACGCCGCAAGTGCCCCTATCTGTTGCAAGGCATTCAGGTCAGACTCCGTCAAATCTGTTTCTGGGTCCTCTTCATCATCTTGTTCACCATCTTCTTGATCAAATGCCTCTCTCTCCATCCTATCAAATCCTTCAATGGCAGCCATGATTTGCTTATTCAATGGTTTGGGGCATGACCTCCAAGAGTGACCTTGCTGATGACAGTTGAAGCAACGCATGGAACTGCCCCACTGTTGGTGAGTTGTTGCTGTGACTAGCTGAAGGTCCAACATTGTTTCTTCTCTGGAACATGTTCCCTCCATTGTTGCCTTGGTTGCCAAACCCTGTTTTTGTTGGGAATTTGTTCACGCTACTCGAGGCTTGGTTGCCATTTGGAGCTGAGTCCCCCCTTGAAAAGAAGCTCGGACTCGGTTTGGATCCACTAAATACTCTTGTTGAGGTTGTGGGAGCAGCTGGTGCCAATGTGCTCTCATAATCACAAACCATTTCAGCCCGCTCGAATAGTTGAATTGAAATCATGGGGCATGTAGCTATCTATCGCACGCCGGGTCCAAGATTGCATTCCAGACAATAGGTAATGAGTTTTGTCCGCCTCGGACATATCTTCAATAACCCATACACTCTGTCTGAATTTATTGAGGTACTCTTGCAATGACCCTTTTTGTTTGAGCCCCGATAATTCTGTCCTCAATCTCATGTGTGAATCCTTCGGTATGAACTCCTCTCATAACGTGGCTTTGAATGCGTCCCATGTTTGAAAATGCATTCTTGCCATCCAATACCAATTTGTAGTGTAGCCCTCAAAATATGCTAATGCCAAGTCAGTTCTTTCTTCCTCAGGAGTGTTCATCAGACGGAAGTAATGGTCCATGTGAAACAACCAATCTTCCACAACTCGAATGTCATGCTCTCCTTTGAAAGTAGGTGGTGCTTTCACTTTGGCAGTCTTTCTTGGGCCCTCCGTGTTTTGCGCTCGTGGTTTTCTTGGTATCTGTGGAGGAGGCGCCACTGCATTCCCCCTAGTTGCTTCCAACTCTTCAAACCTGGCTTCGAGCTGTGTTAGCCCGTCTCTCATTTCTCTAGCAAGGTTAATTTGAGTAAGATTCATGGCTCGCAAGGATGTTTGCCATTCTTTCCTTTCGGTTTCTCTATCCTTCTTCACCTCACTAAGCATAGCCGTCATTGCGCTTGATAAGTATTGTCGCATCTTCACTTCAAAGAGGTCCTGTTGCGCCTCTGGCAAGGGTTCATCTCTTGGTGTCGGTTCAGAAGGGCCACCCATCTCTTCTTGGAGAGGCGCCATTGTGGAGTGCATATGCTCTTTCTTTCTCGACTTGGACCTGGTGCCATCTCGATGCATGCGAGAGCTGTATTCTCGAGTCAGCTCTTCTCCGTTCGTCAATGCTCGTAAACTCTTCAAGATGGTCCTCCATTATAGTCAGAGGTGTACTTCCAACAGATTATCGCCTCAATCCTTTTTATATTTGAAGCTCTCTCTTCTGTCGGCCGGGCCCCCACAGCTCTCTTTTCTTCTTTATTAAATCAGCTTCAATGAAAATATCCCTTCCTCAAACTTAGCACGCCCACATCACCTGAGAGCCAAGTAGGAACCAGGTCATTGTGTCCAAGCAAGCACACAACAAACGGAACATACCAACCAAAGCAAACACAGAGGATCCCCTCTCAAGCCACAAACCCCCCTGAGACCGGACGTAGGACCTTTGCCTAGCTGCGCCCACACAAATCTATCACAGAATTAGCCCACGGGGAAACATCCATCCAACCATCCGTGCTTTCACCATTAAGCAGCACATTGCCTCAGTCACGCCCCACCACTTTTTGGTCGATAGCCCTTATAGCTAAACGATCGGCAACTATCCCGCACCGGCAGCTAACCACCCGTGCTTTACACCCGAATTCGAGCAGCATCTCTGTATCAATGGTTAACTCGTACAGTTCGAATATGTCGCCCCGCACCCCACAAGGTACAGACCGTGCTTTCACCTACCTAGGCAGCACTTTGCCTCATCCGTCCTACGTACAGACAGCACCAGGCCCGAACCGCGAGAACTGACCGTGCTTACATTTCGAGGGCAGCACTTTGACTCATCAAGTCCCCCGTTCTGCCGACCACCCCCGACCGTGGACGCACCCGTGCTTACACGGTGGGCAGCACCTTGCGCAACGGTTGTCCTGACAAATCCCAAAACGTGACCATCCCTGTGAGACTTGCGTAGCTGACCGGCTAGTCGGCTCTGATACCACATGTTGCGCCGATGCCTCAAAGGGCGCTGAGACTTGAGCGGTTTCCCCAGCACGCGCTTAAGTCTAACATTCATCCATCATGCACTTACGTAAAAGCCAACTCAGAAACGTAACAAGCTTAACCATTCAGACTTAAGAAAACTGGAATCCCAACCAACCCAAAAGCCAGCTCAGAATCCGTCCCCAAAAGGTAACCAAAGGCAAAGACAAGCCACACATGAAACCCAAGGCATAGTGGTCGCCAAACTGACCAATTGGCATAGCAGCAAGCCCCATGTCGATGACAGGGACCCTTAGACGCCAGCGACGCAAAAAGGTTGTAGTAAGGGTCCTTCCACTTGGACCAGTCCCGGAGGCGAAACCGAAATGGTAATCATTCCCAAGGATCAACTTTATTAGATTTGGAAGAGGTTACATTCATACATAGACTGACCGGTCTCGGGGCCACCAACACGTGCTGGGCATTGTGCCTGGCTCGTGCTGGTAGAGGGAGCTGAGACCTGGCGACTGGGGCTGGTTGAGCTGCCCAAGTTTCTGTCTGCCGGACGCCCCCTATAGTTCTACTGTGATTCGGCGCACCCCCTCTGGTTTGAAACATAGTGCTTTCTGGTAAAGCACGTTTTTTAGGACTTAGTTTTTATTTTGCTGATTAAGCCTGGCAAGCCTGGCAGAATCAGTCTGGCTCCCGGACATGGGTCTCGGGAGCCGTCCCGGCGGCCGAATCAACCTGCTTTTCCTGACTAGGCCATGACTCGAGCTCCAGAGCTAGCTCATGACTTTGTGACTACTTGACTCGCTCACCACAGGTCGGAGGCTCAGTCCTTGACGTTCTAACTTGCTCTGGGACCTTAAAGAGTGTCACCCCTTTGAGTCTTACAGGGCACGCTGGGTGCACCCGAGTCAGCTTTACAACACACCCTTAGTGGGCTATGATGAGATTATAAGCTTTGGTCAATGTCCCTTCCTAGTGAAACCACCCACCCTTAGTGGGCTGGCTCCTTGTGAGGATTATAGGGTCTCCATGGGTACCAAATCCGAGGAAAAAATATAAAAGACAAGCAAGGCTACTTCTTCCCGCCCTTGCGGGAAATTGCCGTCCGCATCAGCAACCGGACGCACCGGTGGCTCTCGGCCCCTGGTAATGGTGAGCGGTGGGAGGAGCGGGACTGAAGACCGACGGGTGGCGGCGGGTGGGCCAGGGGAGCCCGGTGAGCCCGTCCCCATCTGTTCTCAGCGCAGAAAACCCTCGCGGCGCCTCCATCTCTCAGAAGCATCAGCAAAGGAAAAAAAGGGCTCCCTTTGCCTTTTCTATTTCTCTCTCTCTCTCTCTCTCTCTCTCTCTCTCTCTCTCTCTCGTGTTCTCTCTTCAGGTATTTCTTCGCCTTTTTTCTTTGTATTTCTGAGTAGAGTACTACTCGCAGTTCTATTCTTCTTCGTCTTCTTTACTAAACAAAAGAAAAAGAGGTTGGTATTACTCTCGCTTTCCTGTTTTTGTGACTATTCTGTTGCTGCTGGGCTTTGCTCTGCTCCTTGCCATCGCTGCTCTCCTGCCTCCCCTCGATCTTCCTCCTCTCGATCGATCGGTCGATCGATCGCTCGCTCGCTCGTGGGCTAGGGTGTGGGGGCTGTCGTGTGGGTGGAGGGAGATTTTTCGGGTGGATTTTGGGTCTGGTTTTTGAGGGTGGAAGATTCTGTTTGGAGTTTATATTCCTTTTTCTCTCTTTGCCCTAGCCCTTTGGTTGCTTCTCCGTTGACCCCCCCTATCTTGCTCCCCTCCTGGCCTAACTGCGCCTGCCTGCTCGCTGGTTTTTCGTTTGTCCTTTTTTTTGCTGCTTTCTTTGATGGGTTTTTTCTGCTGCTTTTCAGATGCTCTACTTGATCGCTTTTGTTGCATTGTATTTAGTAGCACTAATGTTTCAGCAAGCAAAACTTCTGTCCATGGTTTCAGGTTGCTTACTACCTCATCGTGCTACCTATTGAGCTGAATTTCCAGCAAAAGTGAACTATCAGGTCAGGTGCTTGTATTCAAATGTGACGATTTTTCCTTTTGTTGCAATTTTTTACGTTTTTGTTTTGCTTTATTGCTTAAGATTAATTTCTAGAAAACGTAGCTGTAGAAGGATTTCTTGCTCCATTAACAGTTAGCTTCGTCTGTATACGCTACTACATAGTTACTGTTACATTGTCTATGATCGCAAATAGTGAAATTGCTTTCGCTCAACTGTGTTTTACACCATCTTTGAAGTTTTTTCCTGTTTCTACTCCGTCACATAGTCTGTTGTAAATACGAAGATATTTCCTTTCAAATCGTCGTTATGGCTCGCGAGTTTTTCAGAGTTCAGTAAATTATTCTGTTTGCAAAAAGCAAACCCAAGTTTGTCGAGTCTCTGACGAGTTACTGTACCATTGATATGCTAATTTTTATTCTATTCGATTGTTTGCCTTTCTTATAGAATGGACTTCTTTTAGCTTCTCCTTTGGTTGCATTGCAATGCACCAAGCTTGTCACATTTCTAGCCCTCGGAACCTGCCGTAATTCAGCGGTTTTATTCTACTCGTAGTTCAACTTTCCCGCATGCTTCGTGTAGTAAGTCCAATTACCACTTTCAGAAGGTCGAAGCGTATTATATCAATAGACATTTGACATTTATCTTCGTCTTGTTTCTCTGATCGTTCACGTATACATAGCTGCGAGGTTGTTAATCTCTTTAAACTTAATCGAATGTAGCACATATTGCGTGGATCATCATTTGCATCACGCCTAGAGACAGTGTTGCTGCGTAGTGAGTGGCACCCGCAACTCAAAGTGCATATCTGATATCCTGTTATCACGTATATAAGAAGCTGTCGAACAGTTCCCATAGGTAGTTCATGAAAACAAGTAACTCTTCAGGTAGCCAAAGTTTGGGTTAAGTGCAACTCTGAAGAGCTTGTGTTTTCAGTACATCTTTAACAACCCACTGCTCACCTAATGTAGGTTGGACCGTATGCATTGTCCATTGATTTGTGTATGCTGATTTATACCGCTTCTGGAGTTTTCTCCGTTCCAATATTATTTGCCTGGGTGCGTTGCTAAGCTCATAAGATTGACAAATGACATTATCATGAAAGATATGTTTGTGCTGCCTTTAACATTGTGAAAGTGATGGTATCCATCTTCTATAAAAGGTTTGTTATAGATTTCATCTAAGCGATTGTAATTTTATGCTGGAATATTTGATTTGAGAATAGATTTGTAATGTGCAATCGTTTTTCCTGAAACCTTCTCTACCTGCAGGATGAAAGATACAAAAGCTAAAAAAGGAGCGGTAACAGGCAAAGGGGGAAAACCAAGAAATGAGGAAAAGTGTGTTCTTTAATATTTGCCAGTTTTTGCTCACTGTGACGGTTTCTCTCAATCTGAGTACTCAAGTTGCTGTCTTGGTTTTAGCTCTAGATCACTGTCCTGTGATATTGACAGTTACTCAGGTTGGCGGGGGTTTTGTTGCATTTTAAACGTAGTTTCATAATATTTACTGTTGTTCTCTGGCCATTCAAACCTTTATTTCAGGGATTTAAAGAAGAAGAAACTTTTGGCCGTCAAGGATGAAAAATTCAAGAGAAGGCAGCTAAAAAAGGAGCGAAAGGCAAAGAAGGATCCCAATCAGCCCAAGCGGCCGCCAACAGCCTTTTTCGTATTTTTGTATGTAGCTAGTTACCTCTTCCTTTTTCAATCTTGTATGCTGGTTCTCTTTAAGGGTTGCTTGAACATGGTAAAGACAACATTCCTGAGTATAGGTGTTGTTCCTGCCAACTGCATGCAACATTGAGTCAGAATGATAATTGCTTGTTCTCTAATTGGTGGAGTCATTGCATTTTCTGTTTCACCATTCACGAAAAGGCTTTAAGATTTCTTGCTTTTTTTTGGACAGGGAAGAATTTAGGAAAACTTATAAGGAGAGTCATCCGAATGCCAAGGGTGTTGCAGTGGTAGGTCTTTCTAACTCTTGACATTCCTTTTTTAACAATATTGTATTGAAGCTCAAATGTTCACCAACACTTAGAACTTTTTGACTATGTAACAATAGTATATAATATATTGTAAGTCTAGTTGTTTATCTGTGAAATTCTGACAATGTTTTTCTAATATTCAGGTTGGGAAAGCAGGAGGTGATAAATGGAAAGAATTAACTGATGCAGTTAAGTTTGTTCTTTTTTATCACAAGCACAACTATATTGCTCTCTTAATTGAGTTCTTTTTTGCCGTAAGCCATAATGAGATATCTCATTTCTAAGAAATTGTCAATTTCTCGAGTGCTTATAACATTGAAGGTTCTGTGAGATATGAGAATTTTTGAGCTCGTAAGTTGTAAAAGTTTGGACTTCTCATTTTTGAAGGAGAAAGCTCCCTATGTACGCAAAGCTGCCCAAAAGAAAGCGGACTATGACAAGGCTATGGCAACTTACAAGCAGAAGCAGGTGAGTTGCTTGTTTACACTGTAAAAAGGCATGTGAAGCTGCTATGTGAATTTTAATCTTCATTCTTCTGCAAGGTTGTAATGTTCATATGTTTGAGAAATTTTGTATTCCAACTTAGGTTGATGAAGGAGAGGAGGATGGTTCTCTTGAAGAATCAGAGAAGTCAAAGTCTGAGATAAATGATGATGAAGAAAGTGAGGAGGTATGGCAAATGCTATAGGTCTTCCGGTTGGATGATTTTGATTGCCATATCCTAATTTCACTCATACAGATTTATTTATATTTGAATAAGCCAAGTATGTCTTTATTTACTGCAATAACAATTGCATTTTATGGTTCTGAGATGTCACCGCTGTTGATTGACCACGGTTTTGCAGGAGGATGACGACGACGACGAATGATAGTACAATTAGGTAATATGGCCGGTTGCTATTATGGTTTATAGTTGAGACGATACTTGAAGCTATTGATAAAAATCACTGCTGTTCTGTCTAGTATGGGTTGCTAGTATGACTGTGTGAAGGGATAGGAGTTTTCTAAGTGACTTTTATTATTTTAACAGATGGAAATCAAACTGTCAGTGGGAGCAAGCCTTAAAAAGTTCTTTTAAGATCTAGATGTAAATTATGATGCTACACTGATCGAGAATGGTTAATGTGCACATTTTAGTTACAAATAGTATCCCTACAGGAATTTAAGGTGTAAAGTTTTGAATTCATGTTGTTCTCAAGGATTTGCTGTTGCATCACCTTTTATTCTGTATCTTAAATCAAATTCCAGATATGCAAATTTACTAGTTATTTGAATGCCAAGTTTATAATTATGTTTCTAGACTTTTGAATTCATGTTATTCTCAAGGATTTGCTGAGCGTCACCTTTTATTCTGTATCTTAAATCAAAGTCAAGTTGTGTTTAGGCAAATTTAGTACTTGTCTGAATGCAAAGTATATGACGATTTTCAATGTCATGAACCTACGCAATGCACTCAAATAAACTACTAGACAGGGGTTGGTTAGACGCTCACTATATTACCAAGGCTCTTCAATAAATCTTTTAGCGATCAAAGCAAGTGCTTGAACTGTACTTAGATATCTTGCACAAGACTCCTACAGGTGCACGGTCTATCAACCCTCCTGTTTCCAGTATTAGGGCAATAGTATGAGATTTTAGAAGCTTAACCTGGTACCTTAATATTATTGTCATGTCAGTTTCTTGCTGATAGCTTTACTTTTCATATAATAGCATTTCTACCTGTTCACACCATTCAAAAAACAACGATCACAAAATGTTACAATGCTCATGCCATGCACAACCTAGGTTAAGTTCTTGAATCTTTGAATTCATAAATATCTGCTCCTACCATTCCGGATTGGAGCGTTCCATTGTGTATGTATAGACCCAATGAGCTTGACATCCAAAGTTCCTTTGGTCCCAAGTTTGAGCCTCCCCTTGAAAACCAAGAAGCATTGTGTTTGTATGTAACATAACTTGCTCTGCATTAAAAAAGAAATTGTATCCTTTTATGTTAGATGCATAACGTGTATATGTACTCAAATCTTACATAAATTAATGTGACCACCAATATTTATTGCATTATAATGGGATCTCATTTTCAGCCCTCAAAACAGAAGGCCTCATAGATGGAATCTTGAAAATCATGTGCATAAGATTTTTATTTTCGTGGCACACATTATGTATGATAATGAGTGTTTGTTGGCCCATGGTAATGAAATAATGAATCTTCTCATCGAGCTGTTACAATGGCTTAATGAGAATACTTGCCATTATATCTTGATAATGGGCATCCAAACAACCATTAACTGATCCATAATAATATAAATGGTAGTTACATATTTTATCTTATCGATCTACACGTTTATAACAAACGAGCAAATCATTAAGTGAAAGCTCTCAAGTCCAAATTGCATTTCTTGTTAGATTGAATTTTATCATTAACTCCTATTTTTCATTAATTTTGAAGAAAGACTTATAGAAAGATGAAATAGCTATTCTGGTTTATTTGACCTACATCTAAATGGTACATTGGTTTTTAACTTTGTTTTTTTTAATGCTTCTACACTTGAAGTGTTGGTCCAATGTGTTAGTGTCTCTTTATGTGTTCATGAATTTTGGCTTAGATTTTGTTATAATTGGTAATAAAGTTTTATATTGAGAATGTGATGCATGTGGAAATGTTTAGATAAGCTGTTCAAAACCAATCTATTTTCTAGAGGTATTATATGGCTCCCCATCTTGCATAGGGAAGTTTTTAGATAAGACATTTAAAACCAATTGATTTTCTAGACATTATATGGGCCCCCATCCGCGGCCACCCCCCTCCCCCCTCCAAAAAAAAATAAAAATAAATATTTGCACCCACAATTCACACATTGCCTCGTGTTGCGTTGAATATTATCAGTGCGTTGAATATTATTAGTCCCATCAACTGTTAATAGCTAAAATTGGTAGCAATTCAACACAATTACTATCATTAAAAACTTTTAGATCTCATATATATGCCCCAATGAGCATACTTGACATGCCACTATGACAAGCATGCCTTTGGAGCATGAATTTATGTACCATTTTATGTGACATATGTAGTCCCTTAACACCAAAAAGTCCTCACAACATTGTACTTTGTGTTTGCATTTGCAAAGCTTTTTCCTAGATGCTTAGACTCATAGGCACACGTCTATTTGAACTTATGGAGAACACAATAGTTTGTATGTTTTTTTAGAGTACTTTTAAAGTCTAAGAGACATGATCTTTTCCCCTCTATTCTAATAGATTTTCCATCTTTAAAAGCCTTCTTGACTACATTCCAATTGGCTACAACCATTAATCTTTTGAATGCCAACATTCATTTTTTTATTCACATCACATCATTCAACAATTTTCAAACCTTGATTTGCACTTCAGTGTCTTTGACTTTTATCTCACACAACAATCTATTATAAGTTTTGTACATTGAAATTTGTGTATTCATAAAATTGAAAGCAAAATAGAATCAAACAAAATTAGAACAAGAAAGATGAACTTGGGATCAAAAAGATCTCTCACTCCAATTTCTCATTCTTTTCACAATGCAAATCCATTAACGTTCCAAATCATTTCCTTTTTGTGTACGAAATTCACACTAAACGTCGAATTATTGAAGACATCTTGAAAATGAAATATCTAATAATGGAGCCATCTACAAGTTACTCTATGATTAGAAACAATCATATTGACACTTTCTTTCAAATTGAGAATGGAGTCAATAGAGTCCACTTTTTCCAACATGTATTCATCTATCCATGTTTGGAGTTTGCGACAAACATAAAGACCAATTTCATGAAATGGATTCAATCACATACGAATCAATTGGATAATGCACTTAAATGTAATATAACCGACACTAAGAGAGTGTTATGCCTTCTTACTTAGTAAGCGTTCTCAATTGGTCCAATAGATATACCAGAATGATTTGATGATAACATCTCAACACTCGTGGGGTCATTTTTGAATCCAATTTTTCAATTTCACCTTCACAATGTCTTTCCATGTTTGATGTCAAGTTTTATCTAGCTAATATTAGAATGAATGACAGTACATTTTGGCATCACAAGGATCAACTCATGTGGTCTTTTCACCACACTAAAAACAACAAAATCCACCATGTTTTTTTTGTCTAGTTTATCAATAAATGTTCCTTTCCCATGCAAAGTATTTACTTGTCCATATGACCTCTACTACAATGAGCATTATTGCAAATAAAAGAACCATCACATGTAGCTAAGTGAACATCTTGTTGGAGAGAGGGGGAGAATAAATGACGAACGGCAAACGAGAATCGAACGAGAAACGAACTCGAACATAAAATGTTCGTGCGCAGCAGAATGAATTATTTGACTCTCTCCGTAAGCATGACTACGCCTATAAGAATGAACAGAACTTTAGTGATAGGAATCACAGTCATTCTAGATTACGTAGCCAAACGTTTAATGGATGAAGCGCTAGTGAATAATTTCTCGCGAATTGCAAAAAAAAATATCTGTCGCGAATGATTTGCGAAGAGCTAAACTGTGCTCGACTTATAATTAGTCGCGAATTATTCGCGAAAGACAAGACTAAAAGTCGATCGTCTATTACCAGAAAGAGCAACTAGAAAGATCAGACAAAATGAAGAACAAGCATAGCAATATTAACACAGGTCTGAATGCAGAACAAAGAGCTGTATCAGATTAAGTATATCATGTATACAAGTTAATAATGCAGCAGAGCACAATACAATAGTGGACGAAACCGCGTGCCCTATGAAGCTTATTTTGTCTGTAATGAGAAATCAAAACCTCTTCTCTTAGTCTCTTCTTCACTCACTTGATCATCTGATTGTCATCATCTTCTGAATGGTGTCCAGAATATGTATATATACATAATATTACATGTGTGCAGATGTGAAAGTACAGAGTGGATGTGCTGTTTGTAGGAGATCGTGCGTGGCTGCAATCGTTGTCCAATCTGTTAGCGCAACTGCATGGAGTGAGCGTAAAAAGGGTGCGACGTGAGCCAGTACTGAAGTGAATGTTGGTGATGATGCGAAAGGTGGGTCACTCTTACGAATGGCCTTAGGATAAGATTTACAGGGTGCCTTAGCTTTTAGGGCACCTTCGACATTCTGTAGGATAGTATCCCCTTTTTGCCTGTCACCATAACCTGTGTAAAAACACAGTGTTCGCGATTCTTTTGCCCTTTATTCGTCTGTGCGAATTTGCGTGTAAATATGCAGGCTGCATGACAACGTTAGTAAATATGCAGCAAGAATGGAGGCAGATTAAAAAATGGGATTTAGGAGAGTAGAAGGAGTAAATCCAACACCCCCCCCCCCCCCCCTTAATCTGGATCCATGAATGCCTTGATCTTCAGACTGAGCAATGCACAAAATTTGTTGTGTGCATTAATACTGAGTGCTTTCGTGAAAATGTCTGCAACCATGTCCTGCGTTCTGCAGTACGTTAAGCTTACCTCCCTGTCGAGAACCTTGCCCCTGATGTAGTGATATCTGATCTCAATGTGCTTACTCCTAGAATGAAATCTAGGGTTGGCCGATAAGGCAATAGCACTTTGGTTATCACAAAACAAAATTGTAGGGCTGTACTGATACAGATTGATGTCTAACAACAAATTTCTCAACCAAAACGCTTCCTTAATAGATTGAGAAGCAGTAATATATTCTGCTTCAGTACAAGAAAGTGCTATAGAGGTTTGCTTACGACTGTTCCATGAAATAGGACCGCCGTGAAGAAGAATGTAAATCCAGATGTGGATTTACGATTGTCTGCATCTCCTCCCTAGCTTGCATGAGAATAGCCACTGAGCTGATGAAGATTGTCGTTGCTGACATCTCCATAGCAGATGCACTGGTCCATGGTAGCTCAAATATATCTCATGGCTCGAATAAGAACCTTCCAATGAGTAATGCCAGGATTAGCCATATATTGGCTGAGTGAGCTCACAACAAAAGAGATATCTGGTCTTGTACAGATCATTGCGTACATGAGAGATCCAAGTATCGATTGATATGGATATTCTCTCATATGCTCATCTTCCTGCTTGGTCTGGGGACATTGGTCCTTTGACAGATGCAGGCCTGGATCCATTGGTGAGTGAGCTAATTTACAATTCATCAAATTGTATCTATTAAGAAAAGTGTGAAGATACCTTTGTTGAGTGATGTAAATCAGTTGATTTGCTCTATCTCTGTGGATTTGAATTCCAAGACAGAAGTGAGCTTCGCCCAGATCAGTCATGTAGAATTCTGAGAACATCATATGTTTTGCATCCTTGACCATTTTGGTATTGTTGCTGAAGAGCAACGTATCATCAATGTACAAGGTGATGATAATGAGGGATTGCTGCACTGACCTTGAATAAACGTTGCAATCAGCAGTGCTTGGTTTGAATCCTTGTTCAATGAGGAATGTGTTGATCCTCTGAAACCAAGCTCTGGCAGAGTGTTTCAAGCCGTATAGTGCTTTGTGGAGTTTACAGACATGATTCTTCATGCCTTCCAGAACATATCCTTCGGGCTGGATCATGTAGATATCTTCTTGTATGACTCCGTTCAGATAGGCTGTTTGTACATCAAGTTGATGTACTTCGAGGTCGGCAGCTGCAGCATAAGAGAAGAGCATTCGGATCGACGAATGTTTGACGACTGGACTAAAAGTCTCACTGTAGTCGACATTCGGGATTTGGGTGAATCCTCGTGCTACTAGTCTAGCCTTCCTTCGATCAATTGCTCCGTTGGCATTATATTTGACCTTAAAGATCCATTTGCAATCTATAATATTGCAACCAATAGGAGCTTCGACTAATGACCATGTTTGATTCTTGATCAGAGAGGAATACTCTCTTTTCATGGCTTCTCTCCAGAGATCAAAGTCTGGTTGGCTAAGTCCCTCTTCGACTGTCGTCGGTTCCTGCATTAAGAGACAGACAGACTCAAGAGTATACCTTGTGGGCTGTGTGCGCACTCGGCTTGATCTTTTGGGAGGATTCGACTGATGAACCGCTCTTGGGACTTGTTGCTAGGTAGCAGCAACATCTTTGTCTGATTCGCTGTCTCAAAGTGGGTCGACAATAGACACGCCTGAGCCAGAAGCTCGGACTGTCGTGTCAATGGCAGGAGATGTAGGTTTTTTTTGAGCAATATCCTTGCCTTTGAGGTCGACGAACTGATCCTTGATAAAGACTGTATCCCGGCTATACAAGATTTGCTGGGTTTCAGGATCGTACAGCTTGTAGGTGTTCTCAGACAAAGTATATCCGATCAGGATGGTCTTGAGACCTTGGAAATCCAATTTCTTCCTTGTGTCTTTTGGGATCTGCACGTAGGCACAACACTCTTAGGTTCTTCAAAGAAGGCTTAGAGCTTGTCCACACCTCGTGGGGTGTCTTATCTGAGAGGGCCTTGGTCGAACATCTGTTCTGGACGTAAGCTGCAGTGGAGACAGCTTCGGCCCAGAATCTCTTGGGCAACGATGCATGCGATAACATACATTTAGCAGATTCGACCAGAGTATGGTTCTTCCTCTCAGCTAAGCCATTAGACTGAGGACTGTAAGGAGTGATGAATTGCTGCTCAATGCCTTGGCTTTGGAAGTACTCCTTAAAATCAACAGAGATATATTCTCCACCGTTGTCTAACCTTAGAGCCTTGATTGTCCTTCCAGTCTCCTTTTCTGCACGCTCCTTGAAGATTCTGAAGTAGTTAAAAGCTTCTGATTTCTTCTTTATGAAATACACCATCGTTCTTCTGGAGAATTCGTCAAGAAAGGTTATAAAATACTTGACATCCTTCAACGAAGGATTTTTCATTGGGCCACAAATATCTGAATGTACAACATCTAGCAATCCTCTAGCAATATGCTGATGGCTTGACTTAAATGGTTTCCTAGTCTGTTTACCAACTAGACAACAGTCTTGAAAGACAGGTAACTCGACTTTTTCGCGAGGATAGTCGAGATAAAGAACAATAGATTGTCTAGACATTCGTTGTACAGTAACATGATTTAAATGACCAAGTCTATAATGCCAAAGTAGACCTTTATTTGTATGAATTGAAGTACTGAGAGCCTGACTAGAGGCAGAAAAGCAATGACTTAATTTATTCAAGTATTCATGCCTCTTTTCGAGTGCTAGGATCTTGCCTGTCCTATCAACTACTTTACATTGATCACATTCGAATTCTACTCTGTGTCCTAGATCTGTGATTTTGCTTATAGAGAGCATATTTGTAGATAAATTTGGTACATACAGGACTTTAGAGAGTAGCTTAGACTGATCATTCGCAAAGCATAACCTTATAGTGCCTTCACCTTTAATAGCTTGTGTGCTATTGTCGCCAAGGTGAACGAATTTCTGAGTACTGTAAGGTGTATAGAACTCAAAACAGCCAATGCGGCTAGTCATGTGCTGAGTGGCTTTGGAATCCAGGAACCAAGAACTGTCGCCAGATGCTTCTTGATGGTTGGTCATGAAGGCATCATGATCTGCTTCTTGAATAGGCTATGGATATTCTGCAGCTGCATTTGCCACTTGATTCGACTGTCCCTTGCTATTGTTCTTCGCTTGAAGTATTTGACAGTCTTGAATTTTGTGGTTGTTTTGTTTGTAGTATCTACAGAACAGCTTCTTCTTTGTTTGCGGATTCGACTGTTCCTTGTGCTGAGCTGGTTTCTGGTCTGGCTTTGAATGCTTCGGGCCTTTCTTCTTCTTCTGCTTTGTCTTGCTCTTGTTGGTGTACAAGGTGTGAGAATCAGCTGAGGAACTTGAGGCTTCGTTCCTTCGCGTGTCTTCCTGCAACAACATAGTAATGACTCTCGAAAGAGTCAATTCTGGATGAGTCGTGATGATCATCACCTAGCTGTCGTAAGAACTTGGCAAGCTTGTAAGCAGTTGTCGCGAATTTCAAGACAAATTATCTGTCGCGGATGATTCGTGAAGAGCTAGACTGCGACTGATAATTAGTCGTGAATTATTCGCAAAAGACAAGACTAAAAGCTGATCGTCTATTACCAGAAAGAGCAACTAGAAAGATTAGACAAAATAAAGAACAAGCATAGCAATATTAATGCAGATCTGAATGCAGAACAAAGAGCTGTATCAGATTAAGTATATCATTTATACAAGTTAATAATGTGGCAGAGCACAATACAATAGCGGACGAAACCGCGTGCCCTACGAAGCTTATTTTGTCTGTAATGAGGAAGGAAAAACCTCTTCTCTTAGTCTCTTCTTCACTCACTTGATCATTTGATCATCATCATCTTCTGAATGGTGTCCAGAATATGTATATATACATAATATTACAAGTGTGAAAGTACAGAGTGGATGTGCTGTCTGTAGGAGATCGTGGGTGGCTACAATCATTGTCCAATCTGTTAGCGCAACTGCATGGAGTGAGCATAAAAAGGGTGCGACGTTAGCCAGTGCTGAAGTGAACGTTGGTGATGATGTGAAAGGTGGGTCACTCTTACGAATGGCCTTAGGATAAGATTTACAGGGTGCCTTAGCTTTTAGGGCACCTTCGGCATTCTGTAGGATAGTGTCCCCTTTTTGCCTGTCACCATAACTTGTGTAAAAACACAGTGTTTGCGATTCTTTCGCCCTTTATTCGTCTTTGCGAATTTGCGTTAGTAAATATGCAGAAAGAATGGAGGTAGATTAAAAATGGGATTTAGGAGAGTAGAAGGAGTAAACCCAATACATCTCCCCTGACGCCCCTAATTGTTGAAGTGAAATACTGTATCCAAGGATGGCCACCTACACCTTGTTCCAAACATGGTGTTTTGAAGTTCATCAATTAGAGACAATTAAAAAATATTGTCACCATCATGCACACAATTAAAAAAATATTCACTCTAGATACATGCACACAATTACACATGCAACTGAAAACCCATTCACCAACAGATCTGCGTGCAATACAGGTGAATAACCAAATGGTTCTTGCTTATAACTAACTCTAAACATTAGGAAACAACAATGTGCTAAGATTAATCTACGAATCCAAGAAACTAATTATCTATCAGCACAATAACAATCCAAAGATCAAGAAACACCCATCTCTTGATCCTTGGATAGCTCAAGAACATTAAGCACTGGATTGTAAGAGGATAAGCAAGATCTACACCACAAATCTAGCCTATTTAGTTTACCTGAGTGCTGAAATCTACTTTAAACAAGAACAAGAAATCTATTTCACTCTAATCCACATTGCAAAAATGAAAGAAGGCAGGAAATTTAATGTATTCCACAACTAATCCACAACCACATGCAAGAAATGGAAGTGCATGTTTATAAAAGAATCACTCAAGAAAGCTGTCATGAACAAGGAGCTTCAAGAATGCCAAGAACTCGTGGAGGATCTTATTTATTCAACAAGAGCAAATGACATTACAAGTAAAGCTCCCTCACAATAGAGGGGGGCTCTTAAATAGACTATGGGAGCCTAAGTGGCAATTCCACTAATTTACAAATTTCAAGTGGAATTAGCTCTTCCACTAGAGGTCACCATGAAAAGGTGGCTCACTCTAGTTTATTTAAGGGGGGTCTACATCTATTACATAGGCTTAGAAATACTACTAGCTCCTACATGGTCATTCCTTCTCTAGGATTCACCATGATGCTCACATGATTTTGAATTGTATTCCTAGTTAGTAATTCTCGGCTCTCATGCTCGGCTCTCATCTTCATCCTTCCCTCTCCTTCTGAGACCTCCTCGGTCAAGGGTGAGAGGTGCTCTTTATAACAACTCAGCTCAGCATCTTGGGAATCTTCAGAATCTGCCAACATCATCCCCCCCTAATCTGTTGCAGGACCCACTGCAACACATGTAGAATGACGTTATTCCGCTTGGCACTTGGAAAAGTGTAGGTCTTCAGTCACTTCCTAAAACCAGGTGCTTATTCGTCGCAAAATCACTTCACAAAATTGGAGATCTCTCAACGGCCTCTACATCCCAGCTCGCTTGAGAACCTCCTGTGAGTCCTGCTCGCCTCATCACCTTGTAGTTTGTTTCCGCTCGCTCATCTTTCTCCCCAAGGCTTCAAATACTTGGAAGCGGAGCTTGTTTTCATAAGATAGTTGTCCCACGTACTCTCGCACTTTCTCGATAAAGCCGCGAACTCTTGCCAGTCTTCTATCATTGTGACATAACGGGAAGACATAAAGGCTGCTTTGTAGTAAAGCCGGGCCATCATTTCATGATTGTCCTCAGACTGGAGAGCCACGTTGGGATTGATCCGAATTGGATCTAAGCCACAATCCCAAAAACATTCTTGATTCATTAGAAGGCCATCAATTTGCAATATTCGACGCTTTCCCTTACGCACAGATCAACATTAGATTTATATTTGTGCCTGAAATCCAGCAATTGCAATTAGATCGTCCATTGATGTGCCATCTGAAATTTTTGAAATTACCAGCTAGTTCACCACTTCAACTCGTTGTCGCTCTATTGGCCAGGGATTTCTTTGCGGATTGGCATATAGAAGGGATCGATCCTTTTCCACGCTGGTGCCCTCAGATATTCTTGCAACCACCTGCTATCCTTTAGGACTTTATTCCACCACTCAAGCTGTGGTTGTAGTGTAGCAATGATCTCAGCCCTTGTGAAATACTGGCTTTGATCTATTTCATCTCTTTCATCCCTCATGCTACAGGTATTTTCTTTCGAATCTCTTAGACTCCCTTGTGTCTGCCATATTTTCCTATGTCTGGCTAGTGAGGTTGCCCCACGTTGTTGAGGCGGTCTTGCCAGGTAATCATCCAAGACCTTGGTGCTTGTATCGCTCTTTCTAGCCCACTCGTTGGCGGAGAGCTCAGCTCAGCTGGCGGAAAGCTCAACTTTGTCCACATTCGTAGGTCTAGGTGAGAATCGTCTGGTTTTCGGTAGATCATCCAGTGGCCATTATCACCACCAATGTCAGTGTTAGTCTCTGGGAGGTCAGAAATGGTGTGATCTGGTGAGAGTGGCATGGGAGTGACAGGTTTAGGAGAAGCCGAATTCAAAAGATTGTATGCCGCACCAGGAGAACTGAGCTGTTTTAAGAACTCGTCCCATCGGGCCTTGTACGTCTTAGCAGGTTCTTGAGAAGGTCTCAAAATTCGACTAGGAGGTTGTGAGGAGTAAGGTGGAGGAACGTGGTAAGTAGGAATGAAGATTTCAAAAAAATTGAATGCAGAATATGAAGGGGATTTGTAAGTAGGAGGGGGAAGAGGAAAAGCTCCAAATGCGGGTTTAGTTCTCTGGTTGTCCGAACCCGAACTACCATCCAACTGCTGAGTTTGCCTATCGTTATTGTCTGCTCCGTCATCTTCATCATGGTCCCTTGGTTTTTGATCGGAGATTTCTGCTTGGGCCTTGCATGCCGTGTTCCAAAGTCGGTTCATGTTTTCCAAGACCTGTTGCAGGGCTTCCTCACTTCTTCCACTTGTCTCTGGGACTCGAGAATGACCTTTGCCTGCTTTTCCACAACATTCTCAAAATTTCTCCTGTCAGCCTCTCGTTCTTTTATTAGCCTTATGTATTTTTCCATATGGATGGTTGGGGCTTGCGAAGCTTGGAATTGAATGTCTTCGGGCTTTACTAGAGGGGCATCAACTATCATCCATCCCGTGTTTGGTCGATCTGAGCCATCTGGTGCTTGAGTTGTTGCTGGACCTCATTCAATTCAATTACTTGCCCGACCATCATGGCTCTCAACTCCTCTGTCTCTTTTTCTTTTATTGACTATGTTTTGGTTCTGATATCTAACTTTATTTTCCAGCACCTGTTGTTGGCTTACCAACCAGTGCATGTGGTAACTGGTCTCAGACAGGCTGATCATTGAATGTTTGGCCGCTTTTGAGAGCTCTTCAAGTTAGAATTAAAGTAGAACTACTGTGTTACTATATTGTGGGTCCTATCAATGGATAAGAATCAGTTGGCCTCATCACAAGGCGAGTCGACGGGACACGAATCCTGTCAACGGCAACCTGGGCCATGCATGGGTTGCCATAGTGAAGAACTATATGTACAGTGTAATTTCGTTTTGAGAAATACAGTTGCTACATAAGCTGGTGGAGAGTGCTTTCTGTCTATGTTATTGTGTAGCATGATCTATGTTCCTGTTTGAAGCAAATTCTAAGTTGGTATCACAGCCGTACAAGGAGTATACACAGTACAACATTGCTGTTGAAGAGAGCTTCTGTTGGAAATTAAGCCCACAGTTGTCTCCTTGGAATCACAAACTTAGACAGCCAATTTATTTGAAGAATGTCTACAATGGGCTTCCAGCTGATCTCTAGCAAAGGGTAACCAATCATGTCATAATCTCAAGTCCAAATGTTAAGTTTAATAACTTGAAGTCATTGAAGACTTGGCCATCTTCAAGGACTTCCACGAAATTAGCATTTAGAACAAGTATGCAGAAATACATTACTTTCACGATAGTCTGCAGAATTGAACTATGTTCGTGAAAGTTTCGTGAAACTAGCATAGTTCAATAGTTTAAACTATTTTGCGAAAGTTTCGCGACAGTCACGCGAAACTTGCATAGTTTAAAAGTTTAACTTGTGCAGTTCAAAAGTTTAACTGTTTTTAACACCTTCGGCTTTTTCGTGCGAAGAGAGAAAATTCCCGAAGGTCATCCATTTCCATGAGTTAAACTGTTTTAAAGACACCTTCGCCTTTTTAGGGCACCTTCAGCTTTTTCGCGAAAAAACCGAAGAGAGAGAAAATGCCGAAGGTCATCTACTTTGAACGAGGGACGTTCCTAGCCTTTTTCTAGAATTTGCGAAGTGAGAGAAAACCACTTCCCCTAAAATGTGAAGTGAGAGAATTTGTGACGTCCTCGTCCACGTCAACATTCCCTACGCGTTGACAGTATACACCAGTGTACAGTTGAGCCATATACTTCAAAGTACAACGACTTATCTAATTAGGTGACAAACATTTAATGTAGTTAATACATGGATGCAATCTATAAATAGATCATCCCAGCACATATTACATGAGAGACGCTCCGTCCATGAGACATGATTTTTGAGCCTCCCAGTTACGCTGTCATTCTCGTTGTAACTGTCATTGTTGTACTTTAGTGTATAGCAGCAGTACGCCTTTCTATCTGTGTATAACATAAATGAATGCTTATTGTGATTTGAATGCACTCTGGCACTGTTTGATCGTGCTTGTTTTCTCACTCTAATCAGAACATGAACGTCTACGGCTTCTCAGTTTCTGATCAGACGATGGCTGTCTTTGACGCTTGAGGGACTCGCGATATCATACTGCTATTGCAATCTATTTCAGAACAAAACTTCATATTAAATTTGACTTCCAGTAATACGACACACACACAAACCATCTCTAATCTCTTCGGTGGACTGTACTCTTGTTTGTGAGTATGAACTAATTTTTAAGATTCCGTTGGACAACTAGAACACTTTAAACTGTGATTATACTTAGCAAAAGCTCTCTATTAGATTGTTTTTGCATCTAGCAATTGATTGTAACAGGAGAGCTGTTCTGCAATATTCTTGTTCTCTTCTCCGTTCGCGTTCTTCTATATCCCTTGCCCCATCAGCTTCGGGAGAAGAGAAGTCTTCTGAGATTTCGGGGTTTACGACGGGTTGAAGGCGGCAAGAAAAGCACTGGTGCACAGCTTCTAGCATACAGAGGCTTGCTAAGCTTGAAATTGTGAGAGGATTTAGAAACAAGACTTGTCAGTTGGATCTAAAAAGCGGAGAAATGAAAATTTGAAAAATTCTATAAAGTAGCTGCTTGGAGTTTCGGATTGGTGTGCATTCAATTAGACACCGATTGAAGAACAGCTTGAAGTCGTGGATTGCCTGTTGTAGGGTGACCTCAAGGAGGTGTGTAGCTGCAAGTGGAAGCTCAGAGAAAGACTGAGTAGAGCCCAAAATATATCTTCCTTCTTTATGAGCTAGGGTTTATAGCCTGAATATGGTTGATTTCTCCTTGTATAAAATAGATTTTTAATTTGTAAATGGATGAAGATGGATGCAATGGCAGGGTGCAACAATTTGTAGCTGGCCGTGGGTGGCCGTGGAAGTGCTAGGGTGCTGGATCTATGTGAGCAGGGGGCTGAAAAACATGTAGGGAGGCCATAGCTAGTAGAAGTTCGTGAAGGAGAAGGAGGCCGAGAGGACAGGTCGTGCACAACCAGCACTAGAAGGCACATGGTGCATGAAGGGGTCTTGCGGTTGGAGGGAAGTAGTTCAACACGTAGGCGAGCTGGAGACCGGTGGATCAAGGAGAAATCTGAGCCATTCGATGTGCAAAAGCCATTGGATTGGTTTGAAGAGGGCCTGAAGGGAGTTGAAAGACAAAATAAGCTTCAACTTCTTTAAAAATTGGCATACTGAAAGTGGAGTTGGGTCCCTTCACAAGTGAAAGGTGAATTTTCTTCAAGGTGAAGAAACAGCTCAAAAGTTCAAAAAGTCCACATTTTGAGGTCCTTTATACGTTTTGACCCAAATGAAAGGCTACAGACTCCAAATGAAGGGCATCTGGAATGTACTTGCAAGTACGATACCGCAAAATAGAGTGATGGCAGCAAAGAAAATGTTTGGAGCGCGCCAAAAGTGATTTCACCATTCCATTAGACACGTAGTTGGGAGTTGGTGACAAAGTGCATTTTGGAAAGCGACGCCGATTTGGCTTTCAATTTGGCAGAAAATTAGCGAGTGGCCTAGTAAGCAAAAAATAGCAGGTCATCATTTTCAACTTCTAACATCACGGTTGGCCTTGGCATATAGTTTATAGCCTATGGTTGCAGTTTCAAGTAGTTTTGGGATGGCGAACATGGGAGAGTCCATTTTGAGTGAAAGTAGCAAATTGGACGGGATTTCCAACTATGCAGTGTGGAAATTCAAAATGAAAAACATACTAATAGAGAAGGAACTGTGGGATGTCATCACAGGTGATGAGAGAAGACTGCCAAATGAAGCAAACATTAAAGTATTCGACAAGAAGGAAAGGAGGGCTTTGACCTTCATCAACTTGTCAGTGAAAGACCACATCATTACCCACATAAGTGATGCCATTACACCTAGACAGGTATGGGATGTGGTAAAGGAGCAGTTTGAGACGTCAAATCCATCAAGGATTATGTTTCTGAAGTCAAAGCTGAATATTGTCCGAATGGAACAAGGAGAGCACATTCAAACGTACATGACCAGAATCAAGACAATGAGGGATGAACTGCATTCTATTGGTGAGCGCATACGTGATGTTGAGCTGGTGCACAATGCATTGTGCGGCATTGCAAAACCTTATCAGATGTTTGTGAGTGGGATAGCATCAAGAGAAAGATTGCCAACCTTTGACGAGCTCATAGGAATCTTGATGCAGGAGGAACAACAACGAGAAATGGTGAAAGCTAGACGTCAAAATACTGACGATCAAGCACTTGCGACACGCCAAAAACAAGGCAAAGGCAAGGGCAAGAAGAAGTCTAAGCAACAGTTTGCCAAGACTCAGGATGATGAGGGATCATCCAGCAAGACCAAGAAGATGGGCAAATGCTTCCATTGCTGCAACAAGGGCCATTGGAAAAGCAAATGTCAAAAATTCTTGGCAGAATCAGGCAAGGAAAAACCAAAACAAGCAGGTAATCTTGTCGACGAAGGTGAGATTGAAGACTCTAGCATCTTCATATCAACATTGTCATCTAATCAAGATGATCAAGCGTGGTACATTAACTTGGGAGCCACAAGACACATGACATGTAACAAAGATTGGTTCAGTAGTCTGAAAGAGTTGGACAATAGAATGTCCATTCACAAGCAAATGGTGATGTGTGCAAGGTCAAGGGGATAGGCACCGTTTCCATCCAACTACCTGATGGCAAAAGCAGGACAATCAAGGAGGTACTTTATGTACTAAGTTTGAAGAAAAATCTCCTCTATATTGGTGTCATTAATAATCAAGAGTTGAAAGTAGAATGCGAAGGTCTGTAGCCTTTCGTTTTCATAAAGAAAACGTGCTATGGTCTTCGCATTGGCGTCCTTTGTTGCACGTGCTTCTACCCACTTGGTTGTGTAATCCATTGCGATAAGGATATACCATGCTTGGGTATTCTTTGCTGCTGGGCTGATGGGCCCACCAAAGTCTATACCCCATTTATGGAAGGCTTTGCCTTCTATAATGGGTGTCAGCGGGGTGAAGTCTGCTTTTGTATTCTTTTTGGCTCATTGGCAAACATCACATGTTTTAATGATAGCAAGGGTATCCTTAAACAATGATGCCCACCATAAACCCGCTCTGAGGATGGTCTTAGTAGTCGCTTCAGCTGAGAAGTGACCGCTGCCAGTGCCCTCATGTGCCTGAGATATGATAGGACGTATCTCATATTTATAAGCGCATCTACGTATAACACTGTTAGCGCCCCTTTTGAATAATTGTCCTAACTATGAGTTGAAAGGGTGCTGCCTTAAGCAAATTTTTTTTTTTTGCTACTGTACTGAGGCCGTCTTTGAGTCTGCCTATGGTTAGGAACTGAGTGATTTCCTTAGCCCATAAGGGAGTGGCATCGATCTGAAAAAGGCATGCGTCAGGAAGATCGTCGTTGGCTTGTGCATCAACCTTTTCAGCATTGGGAAGTCTAGAAAGGTGATCGACCATGAAGTGTTGGGTTCCTTTCTTGACGACTATTCAGAAATTGAATTTTTTGAGTAATAATAGCCATCGAGCTATACATCCAGTTTTACAGGATTTATTAACAATATATAACAATGCTTGATGGTCTGACATGAAATTCCTTTGTGTAATCTGGGGAACAAAGTATGGGTGCGGTAGTAAGTGCTGTTTTCAAATCCTCAAAAGATTTTATACGTTCCTCGGTCCATCTAGGTTTTACCACAACTAAATAAATGAGTCTCGCCTTACCGGCGTAGTCGATTATGAAGATGCGGTAATAGTTAGTGTGGCCTAGGAAGACGTAAACTTCCTCACTGTTGCGAGTAGAGGCATCTCAACTATAATCTTGATCTTAGAAGGATCGGCAGAAATACCATCCTTTGAAATGATATGTCTGAGCACAACCCCATGGGTGACCCAGATTTGACATTTTTCAGGGTTTAGTGAAATACCAAACCTACGACAGCGAATGAATATCTTTTCAAAGGCTTTGAAGTTCTTGTCTTCAGAAGAATGTACATCCAAATCATTGAGATAAATCTTGACAATTCGATATAACAGATTTTGAAACGCCATTTGCATGACGCGTTGGAACATGAAAGGGGCATTGCATAAGCCAAAAGGCATGACATTACAAGCATAAATGTCATTTTCTGTGGCAACCGTGATTTTGTATCTATCTTCTGGAGCAAATTGGACCAAAAAATAGCCACTAAACCCATCTACGAAGCTGAAAACTTCAGCTCCTACAATTTTCTCAAGGATTTGCATAGTCAAGGGTAAGGGAAAATGGTCTTTCTTCATAACCGCATTAAGGTTTTGGAGATCAACATAGATACAAAGCTTGTCGTTTTTCTTGGGTACTACCACAATAAGCAACTCCTCTGAGTTTTTCAGAGCTGTTCTCGAGTTTCTTCATCTGGTCTAGAGTCATGGACATCACAGTGTGCTCTCCGTTCTCGAGGTTCATCAACATCCGATCCCTCGTCTTCTTCTCGAATGGCGTCAGATATGGCTTGTTTTAATGATGTGTATTCATCATTAGATCGAAGTTCACATCTGATCCATCTTGGGAGTCCACAACTATGAACCAGATGATGAGCATGGACTCTATGGGCTGTTCTTGTATCTGACTTTTTAATCGTTTAAATCTTTCAATATAGTCACATACTTTTGTTTCTTTTGTCATTTTGATATTGCTTGATTTGACAAATGGACTTTCAATCCAACGAAAATAGTTTGAATCACTTGATGACGGCTTCTTTCAAGAGCAATCTCGTTTATCTTCATGATCCAGGTTGAAAAACCACTCTCGTGCTCGATCGATCATGGTCATCGAGAAGAGTTGTACCATGGCTTCTGGAGATGTCTCACCATACATCACAAGCATTTTCAAAGACTTGGAGAAATCTTTGAGGGTCTGAATTGTCATCGTACTTAGAAAGGTCTAGCTTTGGTGTTCGTTTTTCAATACACGGACCATGGTTGGCATAAGCCCCATTTAAATGAGCTCTTGATTGTGATGATTCAGCATCATGAAATTGCGGTCGGTCATATGCAACTTCAGCTCTCATAGGTTCCCATCTCTCGGATGGGTTGGTGGATGGCTCATGGATTTGTGATTTCATACGAGAGTACCTATTGTATCTAGCTTGTTCCATTGAAGGAGATATCATCTCTGGTGGATAGTCCTCTGTGGAATTTGGATTGCAAGGACGAGCCATATCAAAAGTCTAGAGTACCTTAGGATTGGGTGTTTGGGCTTCTTGGACTCTTAATTTTCCATTGAATTCTCTGTTGTAAACTATGGTCCCTTTTTTGAATTAATGGACAAGCTCATAAGGCTAAAAAATTGGTCTCATTTGAGGTATGAGAATTTCTTCTATTGCATCGTTAAGAAATTGAGATATAAATTGTTGTCTACACTTTTTATATAGAAGAAGTTGGAGGGCTTGGGAACTACCTCCTATGATGGTCAAGAGAGAGAAAATCTAGAGGAGAAGATATTATTCATCAATCCCATGGGTGACTCTTTCAAGACTAGAAATGTCTTGTGATTCAACTTTGAATTTGCTCCTCTGTCTCTCCCTATCATACTCTTTTTTTAAATCCCTCCATATTCTCCTTCATTAAAAACTTAGAGAAATATTTATTGCACTGTCAATTTCAAATTGCAGGGCATTACCGTCCACAAATAAGTAGATATAGACTTTAACAGACAGGTCTAATCCAAGTCATATAACTAAACCCATCATACCATTTATATTAGGCATTTATTAATCAAATGTGTATTGTGTGTGTGTGTGTGTGTGTGTGTGTGAGCTCCTCTCTCTCCTATGGCAATGCTATCTTTTTATTGTTAATGATTTGTGTTCGCTTTCAGAGTATAATGTTCTGTTGGATAATTATCAGTCATGGTGAACAAATTATGTATCTGTAGTCTCATTCCTACAGATTGGTATTAGAATACTCAAAGTGCAATGGATGCTCAAAAGGCTAGAAACTTTATGAATAGAGAGTGTTTTCAAGCTAGTGGTTGTACCTTATAGGGGCTAGATTGGATTTTAGGTTGTATAGATTGTTTTTGGCCTAAAAATCAGCATACGAGACTATTTGGAGTGATTTTAGCATGCTGACTAAATAATGAAGGCTATGTGGACCTATTCAATCAATTATAAGGACATAATTGCTCTAATGTAGGTTATATAGTCATCAAATTTGCTGAAAATCAAGAAAGTTTTTAGGTTCTCAAAAATTTGAAGATTTTCGGATGTTTTTCAAAGTAAAGCTTAAAAAAACACTAATGCTAAGACTATGCAATTTTTTTTTAGAAATAAGTTTACCCATAAATATGTTATCTTCTTTCTCAAGCATCAAGGATTATCATAAATTTTCTTTTGTTACCTTGGACTTTGAAAGTCTTCTTTAATGCTTTTCTCATTCCTCTTCCAACCGAGTAAGGTCAGTTAGTATTGAATTTTGGATATCTCGATTATAGCTCGAGTCAATTCAATAATATGATAGGTAGGAATCTCGAATTCAATTGGAAGAATCAAATACATACCACACACACTATTACGGTGTATGCGTAGTTGTATCTTTTATGTATTTCGATATATATCTTTTATAGAGTGCGAGGATGTAACTTTATTCAATGTTTCACATAGAATTACATAGAATCTCTTTGGCTCGCTTTGTCAAATCATTAACTTTGGAATTGTTTTTTGTGAGAGCATGAATGTCTTTATACTCATTATCAATTGAAATTCAAAATTTTGTACCCCATAATGGATGTTGATGATGGAGGCAACAAATTAGGTGCACAACTAATGAATGTGAATGTTGTGCCTATGAATGCAGTACTAGCTTTTAGATCATGGTTTGGAAGGTTTAAGTCTATATATGGCAAAGAAAGGAGGCTACAAGAAGACAATTTCTAGAACAAGTCAATAAATTTTACGACAAGTTGTTACAAGTCCATATGAACTATAACGGGCTCTAATCTATTGGCTTAGTTGGATGACTTTTCTTGAGAGAAAGTTACCTATTTATGGTTGTCCAGTCTGGCATGTTACCAGGTTGGCTCCAGTGCTTATGACGAAGCTTTGAGTTAGTTAAGGCTAATGTAAGTCATATGGCTTGCTTGGAATGGATGCTACTCATTTGTAATGAAGCTTTGAGTTGGTTAAGTTTGATGTAAGTAGGTAAAGCGCCGACGACTCAAAGGGCATTGGGACTTGAGCGTTTTCTCCAAGACACACTTAAGTCTAGCATTTATCCGACAAATCCTTGAAAAGTCAACTTAGCAAATGCAACAAGCCTAACCATTCATACTTAGAAATATAGGAATCCCAACCAACCCGAAAGCCAACTTCGAATCTAATCCCAAAAGGTAACAAAGGCAAAGAAAAGTCAATCATGAAATACCAAGGCATATGGTTGTCAAATTGACCAAATAGCATAGCGAGGGGCCTCACTTTGATCATGTGGTCCCTTAGGCACCATCGACGCAAAAAGATTATAGTAAGGGTCCTTCCACTTGGACCAGTACCAAAGGTGAAACTAAAATCGTAATCATCCCCAAGGATCTTACTTTATTAAATTTGGAAGATGTTACATTCATACATAGACTGACTTGTATCGAGGCCACCAACATGTGCTAGGCATTGTGCCTGACTCACATTTGTAGAGAGAGTTGAGAACTAGATTCCTAATGTTGGTTGAGCTTCCCAAGTGTTTGTCTACCAGACTCCACCTATAGTTCTGTTGTGATTTTGCACACTCCTCTGTCTTGGAATATAGTGCTCTCTGGTAAAGCATGTTTCTTTGGACTTAGTCTTATTTTGCAGATCAAGCTTGGCAAACTTGGAAGAATCTAGCTCCCAAGTATGGATCCCTAGACATGGGTCCCAGGAGCTGACTAGGCCATGACTCAAGCTCCAGAGCTAACTCATGACTTCTGACAGCATGGTTGGATCACCACAGGTTGGAGGCTCACGCCTTGACTTCCTAACTTGCTCTGGGACCTTTTGAGAGTGTCATCTCTCAAAGTCTTACAAGGCACACTTGGTGATTGATTTGCTTTGTTTGTCCATCTATCTGAGGGTGATAGGCAGTGCTGAAATTCAGCCTGGTTCCCCACTAGGTGAAATAAATATGTCCAAAACTTTCCCACGAACTTGGTGTCTTGATATGAAATAATCGTTCTAGGTAGGCCAAGGGATTTGAAGACATATTTGAAACCTTGATAGCGTGGTAGTTGTACAATAAAATCCATGCTCACTGATTTCCAAGGATATATTAGCACTAGTAATGGTTGGAGTAGTCCTACTGGGGCTAACGATTCCACCTTCACTTATTGACATGTAGGGCATGTTTGTACGTAAGATTTGGTATCTGCCCACATATCCGGCCAATAGAAGCATCTCTTGAGAAGTTCATACATGCGATTCACCCTTGATGTCTAGTGGCAAGTACGTCATGATGTTCTCGCAAGATTTTTTTTCCTCAGGTTGACGTCGTATGAAATGTATGCTTTGTGGTGTTTATGAACAACATTTGATTCTTCCAAGTGAATTGTTTACACGATTTTCCCAACTAGAATTCTATCATTAGTTCCTTAGCCAATGGGTCTACACTATACTTATCTTTGATTTTTTGAAGTAGCCCAGTCATGTGAGTTGCTATTGTTGCCATCAAGTGCTCATGTTTGCTTAGTGCATCTGCAACCACATTGTTCTTTCCCACCATGTGTACAATATCTATGTTAAACTTCGAGAGAGAGTTTGCCATCGCATTTGAGCATACCTTGAGATGCAAAGTACTCGAGTGATACGTTGTCACTAAACACTTTAAAAGACTTTTCTGCTACATAATGTCTCCAATGCTCCACTTGTTGAACTACTACAACCATCTCTTCTTTGTGAGTTGGCAATAGACACTCCATGTCACTTAATTTCTTCAAAAAATATGCAATTGTTTTTCTTCTTGCATCAACATGGCCCTAGTAGCGAAGTTTGATGCATCTGTATGGATATCAAACGATTTGCTAAAGTCTGGTAGAACAAGAATGGGTTCTTGGGTGATTCATTGTTTGACTTCTTGGAACACTTCTTCACATTTTAGTGTCCATTTCATCTTCAGACGAGTCTTTGTTTGTTCCAACAACGGTGCCACGATTTTGCTAAAAGCTTCAATGAATATTTTGTAGAAGTTGCATAGCCTTACAAAGGAAATGATGCCATGAACAGTTCTAGGTGCTAGCCAATCCAAGATAGCTTTGATCTTTTTTCCCTTTTGAAACCTCTCAGCAAACACAAAGGAAATACTTTGACTTCTTTTCCCTTGTCATCCTTTTCATTATTGATGCAATATCTAGATTTTGTTCGATGTTGACACTCTTCGCACATGCTCTGGGCATAGCTTTTCCCATACAGATCTGTCCCTTGTAATCCAAGAGGACCAAATTTGAGCTTCTACCCAATACTGCAATTGGAGAGCGTCTATAAACATGAATCTACTCTCTGGTTGTATTCTCTATCTTTGTATTCTCTGGTTATTTCTTCATTGATGTGCATTCATTTGACATTTGCTTAAATGAAAGTCTTAGACTACGAATGATGAACTCTAGTAACAATATTATTTCCTAGCCATACACCAATTTCATTGGATTTTTTCAATATTAATCTTATAGGTAATCTTGAAGGCCCGTAACGTACTGTGAATCTTATGTTCTCAATTAATCTGGCTTTCCTTGATAGCATAGACGAATTTATTTGGATAGTTAGCTTGCTTGTTTCAATGTAAATAATATGGAGTACTTCTTGAGAGCAACTAAATTGGAAGAGAGTAGGTGGACAATTGTTTCATTTGAAAATTGAGTTCCATGCCACAGTCACTAATTCAATGGGATAATATATTGCACCAAGATGCTTTTGTGTTAGAATATGAAGGAGATTATGGCCGTGTCTTTCTTAAATGACTTAGCCTTGCCTGTTTGGTAAGGCAATTAATAACTAGTATGATATATTTCATTTGAGTGCACTTGATTGTTGGATGCACATGTCCAAGGAAGTTTGCACTTTTAAAATGAAATCAAGATGATGAATGACTAAAAAGACATCAAAAGAAAAAGTTCCTTACAATACTATTGGCACACATTACATATCTTGACAAAGTGAGAGGCCCATTAGAGTATGTTAAGACCCATAGTGGGCCCTTTGTAAAGACACTTTTTATTGACTTTGCATGCTTTAAACATCGAACTAGACCAATGAGCTTCCTTCATTTGTCAAGAACACTCTTAGACTGTCTTATTTATATTTTGGTGATTTTCAAAACTCCAAACTCCAAAATGAGTAGAAAAATATCATTTGATTGGGTAATAGTTGCTGCTCCTATTCTTTTTCACTACCCACATATGTAAACGCTTGGCCACTTATTGGAAAACTATAGTTAAACTAACCTCTATGGTTATGATCATCCAACCATTTATGCAAATTATTTCCATTCTTTCGTGCATGTTTCATGTAGAGATGGTGACTCATAATTGGAGACCAAGAGATACAATTGATGGTTTAGTGTTTGCAATGAAAAAGATTTAGAAGGTCAATGGATACCAAGAATCTATTACAAGTATCAATGAATTCAGATGTATCTATCAACAAAAGGCACTTTTTGAAGAACAAGATAGACCTATCTTACATAAGAAGCTCTTGGAAAGGAAAGACCATGGATTTCAATGTGACAACTGTAGGTCAATCTATCATCAAAGTTTTAGTTCAACATGTATATCTTCACAACGAACTCAATATTCATGATTTGAATTTTTATGATAGACAAAAAAAAATGATTATAAATACGTAATTTAAGTATTTAGTTTTTTTTTTATTGATTGGTCTTATCTATTATGCAATAAAAAGTTCATTGATTGGTCAATTTGCCGAGTTAATCTGTATATGTATACATACATGTGTTGAGTACTATTTACAAGGTAGATCATGGCTATAATCATCAAATCAATTAAAGTAGCGCTAGTGAGTGGTCCATTGAAATACCAATTGCATTGTTAGGTGTCGCATTCTCACTATCAGTCAATTAAAATTGACTTTTGGACCAACGTGTGGCGATTGGCTTTTTTCACTTGTTTTGATAGATTTCATAAATGAAATAAAGTAGATCTAGATTAAAATTTGGATTAAAAGGGATTAATCCATCACCCTCTCCTCTATCCCTCCTCTAATCTGGTTCCATAAAAGTTTTTATCATTAAGTTCATCATTCCACAATGCCATCAAAGATGACTCTTCATCATCTTTCTCCTCCTCTTGAGAAAGGTTCCCCTGTTTGCCTTCATCTTGTGCATTCTTCCTCTTCTAGCACTCGGAGGCAAGAAAAGAAGCACTTGAAGTTGGATTTGTCCTTTAATTTGTCTTTTGTCTTCAAACTTGATTTTCCATCTTCATTATTTTCTTGCAAAACACTTGGCTCTTGCTGGATACTTTGCCTTTCCATTTCTCCTTTCTAGAGAAATTGGCCTTTTCATCGTTATCATGCAAAGATAGGGAACCCATCCTATCCTTGACATGCTACCTTCTGCACTCCTCCACCACAAGGACACTATGGAGTTTGTCAATGGAAGGTAGTGTTAAAATTGAGAAACAATCCATATTGATTTCTTGGCTTGCTACAAATGTTGTACCATGCAAGTATGTAGCTCATTAATACAAAATGCTTTTGGCCTACATAGAACTCGAGCTACATGGTTATTTATTATCTAGTTTGATAAATGCAACTTGCATATAGTTTGTAGACATAGAATTAGAATGATTATGCTTGTAGAAACTCGTGGCAACTCACATGCATTAATTGTAAGTGATCCATAGTGACATGCAAGGCATGCACAAAGTTTAATGGACACATGCATGATGAATTGGACATATCTAGTTAGAACTAGTACACTTGTAAAAAGTTGATAGAATTTTATGCATGACAAGTGACAAATGTCACATAGACTCTAGATGTCATTTTGGAATGGATAGATGTGGTTCTACCTCGAGCTACCTCAATCTCCATAAATATGTGTAGCTCTACACACAATCAATGATGAAGAACCAAAGTTTTGTAGCTATCTCATGCCATTTTGGATCTAAACAAATATTGCTTGTTATCTCTCTCTCTCTCTCTCTCTCTCTCTCTCTCTCTCTCTCTAACTCGTGTTGAGACTAATGCTCACACATTGAAATCTTGTATTTTTATTCATTCTTTGATTCATTGCTATTATATTATGTTGATTAGCATGCTAGATTGTGAATTAGCCATTTCTTCTGAACTAGATTTTGTTGATCAATCTAGAATCAGGTTATAGTGCCAATCACAAAGCTTAATTAAGATCAGTCACTCTTGTGGACATTCCCCACACGTGTGAATTTTGGAAATTTTGTCATGGTATCAGAGCCTCATTAAGCTTTGCATGCTAACAACTCTGATTGTACAAGAAACTGAGAGCTAAATCAAGCAAAAAAGCAGTTTTGCACTTTTTCTAACCTTTCTCTGAAGTGTATTTGGATCAAATCGGACTTGAACTGAATTTTTAGACCTGAATTGAGGTAGTACGAAATTCTGGAATTCCGCACGTGTAAAAATTAGAGTTTTTCAGTCCCTTTGTTCTCCTTACTTATAGATCCAAAGATAGCTGTGTTATAGCTTGATGGAAAGCATTTGATCTGCCTTTCCATAGAAATTAAAACCAAATCAATTTGATGTGTCTAGCAAGAGTTATAAGCTCTTAAAGAGGATAGGGATAGGTCCAAAATCCGAGTGACAACATTTTAATTTGATTCAATTATACTTTGTTCTGAATCCATTGTTTTGAGCATCCAACACAAGAAATTGTAGATCAAGACTGAGTTTGAAGTATTTGAACACCCTTTGAGCCTTCTGAGTGTCAATAGTGTTTTCTTTTGAAGCATTTCACACGTGCCAAAAGTAGGATTCAAACCAGCCAAAGTGTCTCAAACCACTTTTAGTGTCTGATCTAGATAACTTGTCTTGTGGAATATTTGAGATTCATCTCAAATATAGTTGCAAGTATTTCACATAGGAAGGTAGTTCAACCTTGAAAATACCTATAGTGAAAAAGAGAGCAGCAACTCTAAGTCTGATAGGAACAAGCTCAAACATATCTCAATCCAATAACTAAGAAGTCTTCATTATAATGGCATCTCAGGGAGGATATCTTCTAGAAGCCTGTGAAAGACTAAACACTTCTAATTACTCAATTTGGAAGTTAAGAATGGAGTCTATTTTGATACTCCAAAATGTTATGGATATTGTGCTTGGTGTTGAGGAGGAGCCTCAGACACAGGTTGAAATTCCTAAATATAAGAAGAGAGCTAGAATGGCTCTACATTTCATTAAGATGAATGTATCTAATGAAATTTTGAGAGAGATAGGACCTTGCACTATAGACAAAGAAGCTTGGGATGCACTAAAGACCATCTACGAAGCAAAGAATACTTCTAGAATACTCACTCTTAGGAATCAGATTTTTCAAAGTTTCCAAGAAGTGAAGAGAGTGCATCTAACGATGTTCTGAGAGTTAAAGATTTACATAGAGAGCTTTCTTGTGTTGGTGTTACCATTAACCAAGTTGAGCTAGTTCAAGTCATATTGAATGGCTTGAGAGATGACTATGATAATCTTGTTCAGTCTTTTGCTATTAAGGAGGAGTTACCTAATATAGAAACTCTCCAAGGAATTCTTATTTCTGAAGAATCTAGACAAAGCTATAAACTCTCCAGGATGAACAAACTTGAACATGGTGGAAGTGACAAAGCCCTCTTTGTCAAAGGCAAACAGAAAGGAAGGAGTAAGAACCAATTCTCTCAAGCATACAACAGAGACAAAGCCAAAGATCAAGATCGAGATGGTGAAGAGGATGAAACATCTCATCCCTCTAACTCAAAAACCAAGAAGAAGAAAGTGAAGTGCTTTTTCTGTGGCAAAAAGGGGCACTATGCCTCTAATTGCTTTAAGAAGAAAAACCAACTCAAGCAAGCTAATCTCTCCAAAGAGATTGAAAAAGCTTCTGTTGCAAGTGTTGGAGAAGGATCACTTATGGTGTCCAGTTTTTCTTCATCACCTTTCAAGAAAGATGGAGCTTGGTACATAGACAGTAGAGCCTTTTCACATATGTGCTGTTCAAAGGAGTCATTTGATCCAATCTTACCTTTCAAAGGACTCAAGAGATCTATTTACACAGCTAATGATCATGAGTGTCCAATAGAAGGAATTGGCAACATTCCATTGAAACTTGCTTCTTCAAAAGTTCTTGCACTTTCTAATGTTCTTTTCATTCCAAAACTTACAAAGAACTTAATTATTGTGGAAAAGTTGCTTGATAATTTTTGTGATGTAAAGTTCAACTCCAATACTTGTTTTATCAAGAGAAAAGATGAGATCCTTGCTGATGGAACTAGATGTGGTGGAATTTTAAAGTTGAATTTTTATGAGAATGCAAACCTTTGTGAAGTTGCTTTGTTATCTAAGGAGGAGCTATGGCATAGAAGGTTGGGACATCCTAACTTTACATCTATGTCTTCTATGGTTAAGAAGGAGAAGGCTATTGGTCTTCCAAAATCTCTTTTCTAAAGATTTCAAGCCTTGTGGGGCTTGTGCCATTGCAAAGTCACACAGAAAGCCATATCAGAAGTCTTTTATAAAGATTACTTATCCATTGGAACTCATACATTCAGATGTACATTTTTTCTCTTCTAAAAGTATTGGTGGTGCAACATGTTTTGTCACCTTTATTGATGACTTTACTAGATACACTTGGTTGTATCTACTTTCTTCAAAGGCTATGGTTTTGATCACTTCCTTATCTTCAAAGCTTATGTAGAAAAACAGTTTTCTTGCAAAGTTAAAGCTTTAAGATGCGATGGAGGAGGTGGATATATCTCCAACAAGTTTCATAATTATTGTGAAGGCGAAGGAATAAAGAGAGAATTTTCTTGTGCCTATTCTCCATCCCAAAATGGAGTAGCTGAGAGGAAAAATAGACCTTTATGTGAATGTGCTAAAGCAATTCGAGTAGCAGCTTCTTTGCCTATTGAATATTGGGGTGAAGCTATAAATTGTGCAAACTATTTGTGCAATAGATTACCTCACAATGCTCTTCCTGGAAAAACACCTTTTGAAGTCTTGTTTCAGAAGAAACCTAAGGTAGATCACCTTAGAGTTTTTGGTTGTACTTGCTTTGTTAATATGCCCTTGGAAACAAGGAAAAGAGATGATCCTAATTCTGTTAAAGGGATCATGGTTGGATATGCATCCAACAAAAAAGCTTACAAAATCTATGTTCCCTCTACCTCAACTACAATCGAGAGTAGAGATGTGATATTCCATGAAGATCAAAAAACATTCTTGAGAAGGCCGAGTTCAAAGATTCTCACAAAGATACTCCAATCATCACCCTTGAAGATCATCATGGAGAGATGGGGCCGAGATTTGAGGAGGAGTCACCTCGAATTTTTTCACCAAGGAGATCTCAAAGAGAAAGATCCGAGCCTAGAAGGCTTACCTATGAAGATAGAGGAAAGCAAGTGGAAATCAACTCCACTAATTGTGCCTATTTTATTTCTCATGAGGAGCCGAAGGATGTATATGACGCTATCAACTCAAAGGAATGGTACCTTGCCACGAAGGAGGAATATGATGCTTTGATGGCCAATAATACATGGGAGCTTGTGGATCTTCCATCCAACAAGCATACCATTGGTTGCAAATGGGTTTTCCGAGTCAAGTATAATCAAGATGGCACAATCAACAAGTAAAAGGCTAGGCTTTGTGCTAAAGGCTTTGCTCAAGTATATGGACTTGATCATGAGGAGACCTTTGCCCCAGTTGCAAAGATGGTGTCAATTAGAATCATAATTTCTCTTGCTTGTTTTTTCAATTGGCAAATTCTTCAACTAGATGTTTCTAATGCATTTCTAAATGGCTATCTAGAAGAAGAGATCTATATGGATCAACCTATTGGGTTCATCCATGATGAAGGAAAAGTTTGCTTGCTCTTCAAAAGTTTATATGGATTAAAGCAAGCTCCAAGGTCATGGTATTCTCGACTTAACACCTTTCTTGAGTCACTAGGATTTAATCTTAATAACTATGATCCTTCCTTATATGTCACGTTTTTTGATAGAGATATTGTCATCCTTCTTATTTATGTTGATGATATCATTCTGACAGGAAGTTGTATCAAGTTAGTTGAGGAAACCAAGATTGCACTTGGAAAAGAGTTCAAGATGCAAGATCTTGGAAAAATTCACTATATTCTAGGATTAGAGATTGACTTTCTTAAAGATAAAGCTTTTGTATGTCAATCTAAGTATGCTCTTTCAATGTTAAAAAAGTTCAATATGTTGAATTGTAAGAGTATAGAAACACCTATGGAGCAAAATGTAAAGGACTCTAACAAAGGTGATGAAAGATCCTTCGAGGACATCACACTTTTTAGAAGTATTATAGGCTCCTTAATTTGGCTCACAATAACTAGACCTGACATAAGCTTTAGTGTTCATAAGTTGAGCCAGGCTATGCAAAATCCTTCAGTTTGTCATTGGAAATAGGCCAAGAGAGTGCTTAGATATATATCTTCAACTTTTGATTTTGGTTTATTGTATAAAAGTGAAGATCTTTCTATTATTGGTTATTCTGACTTGGATTTTGCAAGTGATAGAGCAGATCGAAAATCTACAAGTGCTTATGTCATATATCTTGGAGGAAACTTGATATCTTGACTTTCCAAAAAGCAAGATACTGTATCACTCTCATCATGTGAAGATGAGTACAATGCGCTCACTACAACAACAAAGGAAGTGCTTTGGATCAAGAGGTTGCTAGTGGAGCTAAAGATAATTATGGAAGAAGATATACCTATGATCATGTGTGATAACATTTCAGCTCAAGCCCTTGCCAACAACCCAATATTCCATGCAAGGAGCAAGCATATCGAAGTTGCACATCACTTCGTGAGAGAGAAGCTCATTGGAGGTGAAATCAAATTGGAGCACATCGACACATCATCTTGCATTGCAGATATGCTCACCAAACCTTTGAGCAAAAGTTCCTTCAACAAGCATAGAGCCAACCTTGGAGTTATACCAAGATCCATGTTCAAATCAATATAGATCATTTTTAGGAGGAGTGTTAAAATTGAAAAACAATCCATATTGATTTCTTGGCTTGCTACAAATGTTGTACCATGCAAGTATGTAGCTCATTAATACAGAATGCCAAGTTTGGCCTACATAGATTTCGAGCTACATGGTTATGTATTATCTAGTTTGATAAATACAACTTGCATATAGTTTGTAGACATAGAATTAGCATGCTTATGCTTGTAGAAACTCGTGGCCACTCACATGCATTAATTGTAAGTGATCCATAGTGACATGCAAGGCATGCACAAAGTTTAATGGACACATGCATGATGAATTGGACATTTCTAGTTAGAACTAGTACACGTGTAAAAAGTTGGTAGAATTTCATGCATGACAAGTGAAAAATGTCACATAGACTCTAGATGTCATTTTGGAATGGATAGATGTGGTTCTAACTCGAGCTACCTCAATCTCCATAAATATGTGTAGCTCTCCACACAATCAACGGTGAAGAACCAAAGTTTTGTAGCTATCTCATGCCATTTTGGATCTAAACAAATATTGCTTGTTATCTCTCTAGCTCTCTCTCTCTCTCTAACTCGTGTTGAGACTAATGCTCATACACTGAAATCTTGTATTTTTATTCATTCTTTGATTCATTGCTATTATATTCTATTGATTAGCATGCTAGATTGTGAATTAGCCATTTCTTCTGAACTAGATTTTGTTGATCAATCTAGAATCAGGTTATAGCACCAATCACAAAGCTTAATTAAGATCAGTCACTCTTGTGGACATTCCCCACACGTGTGAATTCTGGAAATTTTATCAGGTAGTGTATCTTGAATGACAAAACTTTAGACTAAGTTGGAGAAATCATCTCCTATTCCATTAAGAATGACTTGGACAAGTTCTTTATCATGGATCTTATCACCTATTGAAGCAAGCTCTTTGTTAAGTGATTTGATCCTAAGCACATAATCTTGTGCGCTTTCATCGCGTCTTCTCACGCCTTCGAGGACATGATTTCTTAGCATAAGAACTCTTGAGGTCTTATTTTGAACTCATATATAGCTTTTAAATAGTCGCAAGCTTCTTTGGTCGAAGTGCATGTTGCAACCCCCTTGAGAAGATCATTTCCTCACATTCATTTTTATGCATTTCAAGCTCTTTTTGTAAATTTTGTCAACTCTTGTCCACCTTGAGGTTCTTCCTCCTCACCAAAGACAAGGTAAAAAAGGTCTTGGATTACAAAATGGACTCCATTCTCACCTTCATATTGAGTAATTTGTAGAATTAAGCATCTCATTAGACTCCAAGAGAATGCTCCAATCGATCCCATCTGGATTCTATCTTGAAAGTTCTTCTCGTCCCTCAAGCTATGTTCTTATTAGAATTTGTGCTCCTTTGCAACTTGATTTGTGTATTTTGACACAAATAGAAAGATCAATGTGATATTTATTCAAAAGAACAAGCTTTTAACTTTCTACAAATCTTACATCACAAATAATGGATAAAAGCTTCTAGTCTCAGTCCTCACGCTCTTTCAAGAAGATCTAAATGGAAGAAATTTAAGTTTAAATCAACTTTCTATCAAATCTCTCCAATGTTGGAAAGAGAAAGTGAAATGAATTGGTTTGATAAGTCGAAGACTGTAAGTGACCTATTGAGCGCAATGGAATAAGCCTTCTTTCCTAATGCAATATTTGTAGCCAAACAATGATATATTGAATATTGTTGTTTCGAAGCATTCAGCAAAACAGACAAATTAATAAGAGATTTATCAGTTACAAACAACTACAAAGAAGCATACATTCTAACGTGATATTGAATGCAATAAGAAGATAGATTGATTCAGTAAGTAGCATATATAAATCAAATGATGAGAGTACAAAAACAATAACGGATGAAACCATGTACTTTAATCTATCTTTGAGTAGCTGAAAACTCTGTCTGATGCACTTGCGTTGATAAGCAGTAAGCGCGAATAGCAATACTATAATAGAACTCTGAAAGAGATGCTGAGTTAGAGAGCTAAGCTAGAGCTTTTAGAGAGTTATAGATGTCTTTGATAATTAGCTATTTATACTAAAGTAATTAACAATTATCCAGTAAGACAGCTAATCAGGCCGCAGTCACATTTGGTAAATGGCCGTAATGCACTGACATCCTTTCAGTTAGGTCTTCCCAAAAATTTACTTGCAAAGCAGTTAGGAAAATTCTTTAGCTTTATAGCAAGTGGAATAATAAATGTTGTTCTTCGACATGGTCGACTTCTTCAACTTTCGTCATAGTTGTCGATAAGTCGGATGATGTCCGATATGTACTTGGTTTATAGCCGTGATCGATAAGAAAAGTGTTGATTATTTGAAACCATGCTCGAGCAGATTGGTTCAAGCCATAAAGTGCTCTATGGAGTTTACATACATGATTCTATTTGCCTTCGATATTATAACCTTTGGATTGTATCATGTAAATGTCTTCTTCAATAACTCCATTAAGATATGTTGTCTGTACATCCATTTGATGTACTTCCAAATTTATTGCAGCAACAAATGACAATAGAAGACTGATTGAAGAATGTTTAGCTACAAGACTGAAAGTCTCAGTGTAGTCGACATTGTGTATCTGAGAAAATCGTATGGCATCAAGTCGAGGTTTTCTTCGATCAATACTCCCATCTACCTTGTATTTGATTTTAAATATCCATTTGTAATCAGCTACATTTTTGTTGGCAAGCAATTCAACAATAGTCCAAGTCTGATTCTTGATAGGAGATGAATACTCTTTATCCATAGCTTCTCTCTAGAGATCAGAATCAGGCTTATTGAGTGTCTCTTCGACAGTAGTCGGCTCTTGAACAAGGTAAGCTGCAAACTCTTCGATATACCTTATAGGTGGTCTGTGTTCTCTTATCGATCTTCTGGGTAATGAGTGAAGTTGATTATTTTTATCATGCTGTAGTTGCTGGACTGCAACATCAACATCTTTGGATTCGTTGTTGACAACTTGTTGGCTTGGAGTAGATGAGCTAGGACCTTCAATATGAATAGTTGACTTAGGAACAAAACTGTTCGATGTTTCGGGAGAGTCCGATAGTTCGACTATATGAGCTTGGCCCTTACCTTTGAGGTCAATAAACTGATCTTTGATGAAGACGATATCTTGACTAGTGAATATCTTCGACTCGACATGATCATACAACTTATAAGCTTTATCTGAAGTAGTGTAGCTAATGAAAATAGATTTGATACTTTGGAAGTCGAGCTTCTTCTTGAGATCTTGCAGTATTTGTGCATAAGCGATACATTCAAAAACTCGTAATTTCAATAATGATGGTTTGGGATCTGTCCAAACTTCATATGGTGTTTTGTTTGAGAGACCTTTAATCGGACATCTATTCTGAATATAAGCTGTAGTGGAAACTACTTCAGACCAGAAGAACTTCGGAAGTGGCATCTGAGTAAGCATGCACTTGGCCAATTCAACTAAGGTTCTGTTCTTTTTCTCAGCAACTCCATTCGACTGAGGCAAATAGGAGGTAATGTATTGTTGCTCAATGTCGTTGTTAAGACAACAATCCTTGAATTCAGTAGAGATGTATTCTCTCCCGTTGTCGGACCTTAGTGCTTTAATTCTTTACCAGTTTCATTTTTTGCACGCTCTTTGAATTGTCGAAAGATTTTGAAAGCCTCCAACTTTTGCTTAATGAAATAAATAGCTGTTCTTCTAGAATATTTGTCAATGAAGGTAATGAAATACTTTGCATCAAGCAACGATGGAGTTTGCATTGGACCACATATATCTGAATGAACAATGTTTAGAACATCTTTTGCTACATAGATCTAGAAGAAATCCTAGTCTACTTTCCAAGGATGCAGCCATGACAGACAAGGAGGTCTATTTTGTTTATTGGATAGTCAAGATCAAGTGCTAGGGATTGTTTAGACAAGTTCGACACAGATGTATGAATCAAGTGTCCTAATCTTTGATGCCATAGTAATGCTTTATTGACAAGAACAGAGGTTTTCAAGACTTGATTAGACAATGTGCCAATCTATAAAAGTATCCATGCCTCTTGCCAAGTGCAAGGATCTTATTTGTCCTATAGATAATTCAGCATTGATTAGACTCAAACTCTATCCTATGACCTAAATCAATGATTCTACTTACTGATAACAGATTCGTAGAGAGTTTAGGTACATACAAAACATTTGATAGTAGTTTGAATTGATTATGCTGGAACATCAATCTTACAATGTCTTCACCTTCGATAGTGTGTGTGCTATCGTCGCCAAGATGAATGTACTTCTTTGTACTGTAAGGCGTATAGGATTGAAAATGCTCATGATGACTGGTCATATGTTGAGTAGCTCCAGAATTCAGAAACCAAGAATTATCGAATAGTGTCTTTTGGTCTTTGACCATAAATGCTCCTTCGTCCATGTCAAGTTCAGGAGATGCTATGACTGCATTCACCTATTGATCTGGTTGTTTGTTGACATTCTTTGCTTTTAATTTCTTGCAATCCTGGATCTCATGATTAGTGCATTTGCAATACTTACAGAACATCTTCTTCTTCGACTATGGATTTGATAATTGCTCTTGACTTTGCGTCGACTTCTGATTTGATGTGGATTGCTTAGAGCTTTTCTTCTTCTATCATTTTTAGCCTTTATTGACATATAAAACATGAGATGATGAAGTCAAAGAGGTATCTTGACTTCTTCAATTTTCTTCTTGCATCAAAATAGTGATCTACGTGTGTTGATATGATCATCACCCAGCTCTAATATGTAGAGGGCAAGCTTGAAAGCAATGTCATGATTGCGACTTGATCGTCGATGATCGATACACCGATAGCGGCCATCTGTTGCAAGAGATTATTAAACTAGTTAACATGATTCTGATTCTAACGTGCATCACCATTCGACATCTTGAGAGTAAAGAATTTTCTTCTTAGATGTAACTTGGAAGTTATGTCTCTCACATCATATAGTGAGCGTAGGATGTCCCATACTTCTTTCAAAGTTTGAGCTTCAAATATGTGGCCAATCTAAGTATCTGATATATTGAGAATAATAAGCACAAAAGCTTGACCATACTTCGATTTCTACTTTGAGTCGGCTGTGTCGTCTTAAGCTTCACTTCGATACTTGTAACATCATCCCACAACTCATTGGCGATTAGTAAGGTCTTCATCTTAAATTTCCACAAATACTAGTCGGATCCATTCAGCTTGTCTACGATGAGACTGACTTTACTTTGAGAATCCATCTGGAACTTTAGTTTGTTGATTAAATCGATGACTTGAAAAATGATGTTGTGTGATGCTACAATAGGAAATCAATTATCCGATACTAAAATTTGATACCACAAATTGAAGAATAAGAGAAAGTGTGCTCTAATATAATACTATAAACAATATCTGTAGTGGGTTTCTTTCCTTGCCTAACATGAATCCAAGATCTAGTCAATCTAGCATCATAAAGACGGAGTTAGTTGTCATGCGGAGGTCCGTTCCCATGGGAGCGATAGTATAGTTCAGATTTCAACATGAATGGAGGATCTAACACTAACATCCATTAACACTAAGCATTAACACTACATCCATTAACCCTACTTCCATTAACCCTAAATCCACAACAATGATAGAAACTTACTCTTCTCTCTCTCCTTTTCTCTCTCACAAAAAGCATAAGAAATAACAATCAAATAATGATCAAATCCAACAATTAGCAAATACAAAGGAAGCATGAGAAATGGAGGAAAAGAGAGGAAGAGCAAGGACATTCATCAATCCATTTCTAAAGAAAACCAATCTACTTATTTGAAATGAGGAAATGAACATCAGGAGCAACTCGAGTTGGTCCCTTTTTAAAGTAGAGAGGAGGACCCTGGCCTCTGAATCCTATTGGTCCAGTCTTGCCTCTCTTTTTATTCAAATTTAAAAAAGTGTGGGAACCATCAAAATTGGAGGAATACCCAACTTTATTCACTAACTTGACATTTAGGCCCTGCGACATTAAAAGTCCCGCAAAAAGGCCTAAAGTCCTTTATTAACTTTTAACTAATTAATCAAATAACTATGTGATCATCGGGTTGGACTTACACACGCAGGATGCCAAATCCCTCTCACTTATTAACTAGAGTTAGGGTTGTCTTGGGATCTGCAAACCCTCCAACAGTATTCCCCACCAAAACTAGTGGCGGTCCCACGACACCTGCAATATGCAGTTATTGGGGAATTTTATTGGCTTCGCGTCGAATCTTAATTAAATGATACTGCACCTTCTCCATAAAGTCAAGGCGTGCAATATTGAAATTCAAATTGTGCGACAGAAAACAATGGTGGGCTCCGGCAATCCATTTGGAAGCTGTCCATGAGGTGAAGCGGGATTCCCAAGAGCCTCCCATCAGAGCCGCACGAAAATAGAGACGAGCAATCGGCAGCTGATCTTTGATTTGCTCTGAGGCCATCGGTTTATTTGGATCAAACGCTAGGGGAGGAAGGCAATCGTCCCATTTGGTTGCTACTGATGCCAACAGAGTTATCCTTTAGCAAACATTGCCGATTGTCGCACCGTTGGATCTGTAGAGTGGACATACTCTCTCTGATATGCTTGTAAAGCATGGTGAAAGTCCACTGAAATGGTCAAGTTGTAAGGTTGATGGATGATTGGCCAAATGGGCGTATGCATGGTGATTTTGTCCATAGCCAACTCCAAATCTTTCCATTTATTTCTTCGCGATATTGGCACGTAATAGGGATCTACCCGCAACTGGCGAGGGCTGGTGACGTAACTCCAAATTGATTCTGGAGTTTTTCCAAAAACCGTGATTCTCCATGCCGGCTGCTCTCCCAGTGCAGGTATTTTGTCCAACTCTTTGCCGGCCTCGATCTCGGAGGTCTTAAATTTCAAAACCCATCCACCATGCGAGGACTCATGCGGATGTTGCTTTAAGAAGTTCTGGATCTGGTCCTCGACGCTGATGGGCCTTCTGAATAGAGGTCTTGTCCTTGATGAGGATGGACCCGCTTGTATTGCCGGTATGGTTGGCGGTTGATCTGCTATATCTAGAGCTCCTCCCGGTCCATGCTCGAATCAATCCCTGTATCCATTGGTACAGTTTCTTGGCATGAAGGGGAGAATTGCGGCATGAACGGGACGAGGATTTGTGGTCCGTCTTCCAACACTTGAGCAGCTGCTTTTTCATAGGCGATGATGGTCTCTTTTGCCTTTGCCAACTCGGTTGAAGCTGCTCCTTTGAACCTATCAAAATGACCTTGGAATCTCTGAAGGGCCACTTTGTAGGTCTCCACTTTTTTGAATAAATACGCAATCTCCGTCGGTGTGACCGGATGATCAGGTATTTGCGTTTGCAGATAGGCATCACGCTCAAGGGTGGTCGCATCCAATTCATCTTGAAGATGTGTGCGATCTTGTTCGGCCATCTGTAATTGCCCCTTCAGCAGCTGTACCTGTTGCTTGGCATCTTGCACTGTCTTATCTACCTGATCCTGTGCAGTTGTCAGGGCGTTTTGCAGGGAGCTGATGTAATTTTCCAAGTGATCCGCTTGTTGTTGGGCCAACTTCTTTTCACTTTCAGCCTTATCTTCATGTTGTTTGGCTATCTTCAACTCTCGATCCATATGGACAATTTTTTGGCTGATCAGAGTGTTTTCGGATTCTAGATCAGAGATTCTCTGCTCCATTTCCTTCTTCTTATCCAACATAGACTGGATCACTAGAGCATCACTAGAATCGACGGTCGTGGCAGCGGCAGCAACAGGAGGACCTGATGGTACTGTCCTTGGTTGGCATGGAATAGGTGCCATGGTCTCTTCTTCTTCAAAAATATCCTCCTCTTCAAACCCTTCAAGCACTATGGCATCGAACTGTTTTGGTGATTTTATAGTTGTGTCGACCCGAAGTGTGGCTAGGCTACCTTGTGTGTGAGGTTGCTGGCTGGCATCTTCGACAACAACAATAGATTCATGGATATGTCCGAATCCTCTTCTAGGGGATTGGGGTTCAAAGGGCGCTGGGCTCTGGGGCATTTCAAAGATTTCGATTGCCCCAAGGGGGTCGGAATCATCGAACATATCCATAAAGAACTGTGTGTTGGGTGAGGTGGTTTCGGTGTGCGGGGGTGAGGCGGCTTGGGTAGCTGTGATGGGAATGGTGGGCCCAATGGTCACAGACTGTCCTTGTATGGGAGTAGAGGCGAGGGAAGCATCAGAGGCTAGGGGGATGGGAAGTTCAGTGCGAACAGCACCAAGGGGTGGAAGCGCAACTGACGAGGTATGCCTAGTGCGACGTCGTGACACGGAAGTCAATTCAGAAATTACGATCTCGCTGCATGGACGACGACGACTATGAGAGCTTGAGGCCTGATGGGATGATTCTGCCGGTGCTTCTTCATAAACCGAAAGCACAGAATCCAGGTGGAAGCATGGATTCTATTTTCTAAGTGAGAAGCGGCTAAGAGGGACAATAAAGAGCCAGCAACAAACTGTTGCTTAGTATTGGCCTTAATAGCTCGCTTGAGCTCACCGGAAACAATCTTGAACCAATTATATAGTTCAAGAGGGGCTTTGGCCAACTTAGTGTAGGATTCCACTATCCTGTGAAGGATTTGAGATGTGATGCGGTCTTTCCTGAGGTTGCCAACCATCAGGAAATTATTCAATAGCTGGGCAGCTGCGTGGATGGAAGGCTCAGTGATGGCTTCCAAAAGATAGCCATCATTGGTCCAGTGCAGATCGTTGGTGAGGTCAATAAATGGCTTGATGGCCTGTTTGGCGTGCTTGTGATTGGGTGAGGCCTGCGTACCAGATGATATTCCTATAGCTGCAAGTGCGGCCTCAGTGACATGCACTTTGTGTGTGGCTCCCTGGAAAGCGATATAGAATTTGGATTTCTATTCCTTCCACGTACTGAAGGCAAGAGTAATGAAATCCATATTGATACAACCCGAAAAGGCTCTCTCATGAATATTCATTGCAGTGAGTAGAGGCTTCGCAAGGGTCATCCACTGAGTGACCATGCTTGTGCTAGGAAGAATCATGATGTCCGTTGCAAATGGGACATCACGATGGATAGTATAGCGCAGAGACTGGGAAGTATCGGTAGAAGACATGATGATCAGAAAGGAATTATAAACGCATGAAAGTGTATCAGAAGGCAATGCAGGAAATTTGGAAGGCTTTGGTCGCAAGAAAAATTCGCAAGAGCTTCACTAGCACAAGTGAGGAATGAATCGAATTCAGCCAACTTATAGGTGAATTTGGTGGGTCCATTACACTGAATAGTAGTTTGGCTGATCAGTTCTGAACAAAAATTTGCAAACATGTGCAGTATTGTAAACATAGGCTATAAAAATCTCGACGAAGGTTTCTAGGGATCTGAACCTATCAAGCGAACTTTTTCCAGGGCTGGCGAAGGATGAACCTTCGCCTAGGTACTATCATAAATGCATTTTTTCACAATATGAACCTATGGACAACCTAAGTTTGACATTTGAAGTTGATCTAGCAGGTTGGCGAAGGTTCATAATGAGGTTATGATGCTCGAAGAAGGTTCCCAAAATGGCATATCACTGAACATTCGCCTATCTCAAAAATTGGATTTCTCTTGTCAAGAACCTTCACACACCTCAATTTAGATAAATCAAGGGTGGATGTACAGTCTGAGAGCTCAGCAAAGGTTTCTAGTACTGTATTAGGCCAAATTTGCCCAAGTCAGTAATTTTCTAAGTCATTTTCCATTAAAAATACTGTGCTTCTTTTTTTCTTATGCTGATGACTTCCTGACTTTTGCTCATCAGTCTTTCCTTATTTTTTTTCTTTTCTTTTTGTTTTGTTTTTTTTTTTAACTGTCTTTTTCCAAAAAGTCAACAAATTAAATATTGAAAACAAAAAATTGACAAACAAATAAAATTTAAAAATATATTAAGATCAGGCTTGCTGAACTGGCGGAGCAGGCTGCCAAAACTTGCATAATCGGCTGCCATTTACCGGAGTATCAACTCGTTTTCCATCCAAGTGCTCAAGAATTACTGCGCCATAGTTCAGGATTTCCTTCACTTTATACGGGCCTTCCCCGGTAAACTTCAACTCACCCTTGATCAGCTTGGTTTTGTACATCAATGCAAGATCTCCTGCTTTCAGATGTTTCTTGTGCAATCGACGATCGTGCCATGCCTTGCGGCGGGCTTTCTCTGTTGTGAAGGCATAAACTGCCATCAATCGGGTTTCACATAATTTGTGCAACGTTTCATGATGGAGTTGTAAAAACATATCATCATTTAATCGTTCCGTTGCTATGCGTAAAGATGAGATTAAAAATTCAATTGGCATAACAACATCTTGACCATAAACCAGTTGAAAAGATGTTTGATTTGTACTATTTTTGTAAGCGGTTCTGAATGCCCATAATGCTGCATACAGTTTATGTTCCCAATTGGACCGACTCGCTTCAACTGTCTTTGTCATAATGGTGCAGAGAATCTTATTGGAAGATTCAGCTTGGCCATTCCCTCTAGGATAATAGGGAGTACTAAATCTGTGTATACCAAAGTGTGTACCCTGATCACTGACAATTTTGATCGGACATCCAAATCTGATTATAATATTTTCATATAGAAACTTGGCCGTAGATTTCGCATCAGTCACTTTGACAGCTTTGGCTTCAATCCACTTTGGTCATATAATCAGTTGCGACGATAATGTATCGGGCCTGAGATCCTTGCGCGGCAAGATGAATATGACCAACATAATCCAGTCCCCATTTTTCAAACAGTGCTTGCGATAAAACCAGATGTAAGGGTTCATAATTCTGTCGAGTAGGCCGTCGTGCTCGCTGGCAAACATCACATGTCTGAATAAAATTTTCTGTGTCCTTATGAAGTGTAGGCCACCAACAACCAGATTGTAAAAGTTTGTGAACAGTAATATCTATAGAGAAGTGTCCTCCACCCATGCCATCATGTGAAAACATGATTAAATCTGGTACTTCATGCAGTAAAACACATCTTCGTAAAATATTATCTGATCCACGACGGTACAATTGTCCTGCAATTAATTGATAAGGTTGAGTCTTATGAATCAATTGTCTTTTCTGTACTTTTGTCAAAGAGTCATTCAGTTGTCCTAGCATCAGGTACTCAACAATATATGTCGCCCACTCATGTACTGCTTCAACATAGAACAACGCAGCATCTGGCAGTTCATCATCCACTTCAGTATTAACTGGTGCGGATTCAATTCGCGAAACATGATCGGCTAGATAATGTTGCTTTCCCTTTCTAACCACAATTCGAAAGTCAAATCCATTCAATAATAATAACCATATTGCAATACATCCAGTATTACACGTCTTGTTTACCAAGTTACGGTGGCAATACCATGTCTTGATATCACATGTCCAAGCACAACTCCGTGCGAAACCCATATCTGACATTTTTCTAGATTTAGAGAAATTTGATATTTGCGGCATCTTTCAAATACTTTCTCCAATCGATCCAGGTGGTCTCTATCTGTACTATGAACTCCCAAAATTTCAATGAATTTCTGCAGATAATCTTTAAAAGCAAATTGCATTACTCTTTGGAATGAACTTGGTGCATTACAGAGGCCAAACAACATTACTTTGTAAGCATAGGTGCCCCATTCTATTGCAAAAGCAGTTTTGTGACGATCGGCAGTGCAATCTTAACCTGGTTGTAACCACTAAATCCATTTAGGAAACTATAAGCTTCCGCTCCAACAAGGCGATCCAAAATGCTTTCAGTAAAAGGTAACAGAAAGTGATCCTTCCGTGTCACTTTATTCAATGCTTTGAGATTCACACAAATTTGCAATTTCTCATTTTTCTTAGGAACAATGACAATCGGTGCCATTCTGTATGCTAGATCTCATAAATGAAATCGGCGTCAAGCAATCTCTGAAGTTCTTTCTTTATCAGATTTGCCACATTAGGATTACAGCGATAGAACTTTGTAACCTTTGGAACTGCATCAGGTACTAAAGGTATGGTATGTTCAATCACTGATGTCGGAATACCCTTAAAATCTTGATAAGTCCATGCAAAGCAATCTTGATACTTAATAAGTAACAAACGAAGTGCTTGATATTATTCAAGAGTAAGTTGTGATCCCACTTGTACAATCTTTTCCGGTTCTCCTGGTTCAGCAAGATTCATTGGCTGCGTCCTAGCTGGGCCATCGTAAACCTCTCTAGATTCTGGCATGTGCTCTTTAGGTTCATGATTCGCTTTAGGTAACATGATAACCACATCATCCAGTGTATAACGTTTAAAATGCTCTAGCATATCATGCTGGACTACATTTGTCTGTTCTTTTTCGAAAGGACTTGTCTTGGATCTTCGTTTAGCCGTCTTAGCAGGAATTGATCGTATAGGTGATGACTTTCGGGATGATAAATCTTTCTTCACAGTTGAAGACTTCCTAGACGATGATGTCTTGCTGGAAATATGACTTGAAAAATCATTCTTGACTTTTCCTTCGCCTTTATCCAATAAGGGTGGCACTTTCTTTGAATCAATCTTTTGAGGAGGATTTTCCCATTTCAGGACCGTATTATAATGTTTCTTAGCTTGTTTCTTCGTTATCAAACCTGTGATCCTGCCTCCCTTCAATATAACTGCTTTGGGCGGTTTGATTGTTGGTTCATCAAGAACATTACGCACTCCAAATCTGGTCGGATCCATATGATGTAGAATATGTTCATCCGTAAGTTTTGCATTGCCATTATAAGTTAAGGCATGGCTCACTAGTATGAGATCATCCTCAATTGGATTTGGTATAGGTTGTGTTGATATCCAGGCTACATTCAGCACATTTAGTGGAAACATGATTGGTGTATCCAAAGTTCGATCTAATAAGGAAATCTCGCTCAACTCTGATTGAATATCTTGTTGACACATATATCCTGCTGTACAATCAATTGTTGCAAGTGCTTCATTCCAATTGACAGTATCCGTTTGAGAATCGTAGTGAACTCCCAATTTTTTCTCTGGTCGATCACAAGTGTGATCCATTGTTGATGAATCGTCATTCACTTTTTGAACCACTGGTTTGATAGTCCAAGTCGTAGATCAACTTTAACTGCACATTCACGATTTTCAAAAGTGATTTTTTCGGTACCCTAGTTATGAAATACTTGCGCAAACTGTAACCATGGACGTCCTAATAGAACTCGGTAGACATTTGGTGCTTTTGGTAAGTCCATCACGACGAAAGTAATGATGAACTGTACTCCTGCAATCCTGACAGGTATATCTTCCACCATTCCTCGTGGACGAACTGTCGTTTGATCCGCTAGCTTAATAGCAAAAGTAACAGGCGTAATCTTTGTAAGGCCCCATTTTGTACATAGCTTTATAGAAATCAGGTTAACTCTTGAACCGCCATCTATCATGGCTGCTTCTTTAGAAAATTGTCTATGTTGTATTGGCAGAGTGATATTCTTTTGTTCACTTTCCCAAGCAGCTCCAACATGGAGTACATTGTTAGATTCTTCAAATCCAGCACAAAAAAGTGGGTGGACTTCTAGTTCTTCTTGAGCTAACTTTCGCGCTAAGACTTCCTTAGCTTTTGGCACCAACTTTAGGAACTCTCCCAATGAAATATTGATCTTGCTAGACAAAATGTTCATGAGTAATTCTATATGCGTTGCTTCCGGTTCAGTCATCTTGAAGGGTTCTTTGTGATGATGTAATTGATCATTGATATCCGTACGTAAGTTTCTTGGAGGCTGCAATGGTGAAGACCGAACTTCAGCTGTTACTTTAGTAGCTTCAAGTTTCTCTTCTTCTTGCAGATGTTTAATCCGTTGTCTCATATCCTGATATCTTCATTTTTCTGCATTAAGATTTGGATAGACTCCCGATGTTGTTGGTGTTTCATTCAATGGAACAGAATCAGCAGGTACTGGATCCACTACTGGTTCTTTTTGCTTTTGTGCTCTGGTGACCACCATCAAAGGTGCACTTGGTTTATTTTGAACTATTGATCCTTGCTTGATGGTTATCAGATTTACAGGTGCTGTAGCTGGTGGTGGCTTCGGTCTTGCTGGACAGTCTTTATAGCAATGCCCATATCCACAATCACGATAAAATGGTACAATTTTTTCTTTATTTGGGCATTCTGCAACTCTGTGATTTTCTCCACATGCAAAGCATCCAAGTGGTGCTCTGGTCCAATTTCTCGAGGCTTGTTGTTGAGCGGCAGCATAAATGGCATACTATTCTGAAGATCCACCTTTATGATCATTACCATAGCTCCATTGCTCAGCACTTCCGTAAGGTTTTGGTTCCATCAAATTGGCAGTTGGAGCGGAGTGTTTTGGTGGGGTAGACAAAGCTAGACGTTCTGGGTATCCAAGAGTAGATTGTCGCAATCTTGCTGCTGAATTTCCTCCATACTGTGGATCTCGATATCCCATCTAGGCATACCTTTGGTGAATTATCCGAGGGTTGAAGTTGCAAAAAATAGTCTCATGGTCAGGTGAATTACACAGATGGCAAACACTGATTTCCATTCGTTTTTTCAATTGAGGACACTCGTTCACTGTGTGATTTCTAGTACAAATAGAACACCAGATATTTTTCCTAGTAAGAAAAGTCTTTGCAAACTTCTCAGGTTCCTTGTTCACTTCTCCATGGAAATTTTCCAATGCTTTGATCTTCTCATCAAATTGCAACTACAACTTTTCCATATGTGTCTGCTGGGTCTTCCCAAATTTCTCGAACTCATTGAGCATCATTTCTGCAGTAGCATTGGCATTCGTTGATGCAATAATGGTGGATGTCGTAGTAGTTTGTCCTGTTGTGTTAGGCAACATACTGACATTCGGATCATCATCTGAATCTTCATCCTCCTCCCGAATTGCATCATCCATAGCATTTTGCAAAAGTGCCTACTCATCATGGCGTTTCAGCTCACGTCTGATCCATTTAGGTAGACCTGACAAAAACCACATAATCATGGCATTTTTATTAATCAGCTCAGGTTCGCATTCAGATCTAAGACGTTTCACCCTTTTGATGTAATCTCGAACCATTTCCGGCTTTCCCATTTTAATTGTACTTAAAAGTAGGAAATGGTCTTCCATAAACTTCCGTAGTTTGAACCGTGTGATAAGGGTTCGTTTAACAATCTCCCAATCTGTACGTTCAGTTTCATCTTGGTTATAGTACCAATCTTGTGCTGCACATGTTAAGGCCATAGGAAACAGCTTAAGTTTATCTTGAGGATAAATCTCACCATAGACCTCACAAGATTCAGCATAGATCTGAAGAAATCTAACTGGATCTATTAATCCATTATATCTGGGTAGTACATCCAATCGGGATGCTCTTCTAACAATAATTGGATTGACCTCCTGTGGAGCACCTCCAGGGGCAACCATCTTTACAAATTTAGATCAAATAGATAATGAGATTGGATCTAGATTTTTCCAAAAAAACTATCTCAGATTAGATCTGCTAGATCTATTCCACTTTTCAAAAATCTGATTCTATATGATGACAAACTTTCGAAATTCGATCAGTTGATACTTCTCAAAAATGATAAATCTCTCAAAATCCAATTCAGAATATATCAGATTTGATCCAAATTTTGACAGAGACTTGATCTGGAAAATCAAAAACTAAAAATAGGACTGGCGAAGGTTTGCTAGGCAAAGGTTGGCTCGGTGAAGTTTAAACATTGCTATGTTGAAAAAAAAACTCTCTGAATACTTTTTTGGCAATTTCTTGAAAAATAACCTTCGCCGACTTCTTAGATGGAAGATTTGACACAGATAAAACTATGAAAAACTGGACGAAGGTTTCTGACACAAGGAAATACAGTTTCTGTAATCCGACGAGGGTAAAAATCAAGATTTTTGTAATCTGATCAAGAAGAATCTTCGTCGAACTCAAAAATAGTATTTTTCTTTATAAATAGAATGTTTTAGAAACTCAGTGAAGGTTATGGCAAAGAATCAAGAGTAATACTGGTAATTTTGCAAAAAAGTGATTTTTTTTGGCAAAAGTATGACAATATGACAACTGATCCTCTGAAACCCTTTCTATTTTTGGTATTATTTTTCGCCGACCTAGCAGTAGATAGATCTGAATCACATTTTAGCACAGTAAATCAGGTGAAGGTTCTTAATCTGTATTTTTTTGAGGTTTGATAATTTTTAGTGTTTTTTGGCGGTTTTTCTGATGTTTTTGAAAATCTGCTGGGAATTAATCTTCGCCCTTCAAACTGAAGGTTCTGTAAATAAAACCGAAGGTACCTGCAACTCGGCGAAGATTTCTTGAAAGAGGGTAAAAAGTTCTGAGCTCTGATGACGCTTTTTGTCTCTTTTTGACCAAATCTGACAGATTTGATCGATTTTTTGTTATTTTCTCTGATATTTCAGATCCAAATGGATCTTAAGATTGGTGATCTGAATAGCTTTTTCTGTTTAATAATTAGATTATATTTTAAACAAGCAAATCCACTCAAATCAAGCAAAATCAATTCCAAACTAACCCTAAAATGTAGATCTAACACTATTCATGCCACGACAAGATGCCTAATGCAAGCTAACCATCAACCAAACATGCTGCAAACTGAAAAAATGGTGTAGCTCCCTGGCAACAGCACCAAAATTGTAGTGGATTTCTTTCCTTGCCTAACCTGAATCCAAGATCTAGTCAATCTAGCATCATAGAGACGAGGTTAGTTGTCACGCAGAGGTTCGTTCCCATGAGAGCGATAGTATAGTTCAGATTTCATCATGAATGGAGGATCTAACACTAACATCCATTAACACTAAGCATTAATACTACATCCATTAACCCTAAATCCACAACAATGATAGAAACTTACTCTTCTCTCTCTCCTTTTCTCTCTCACAAAAAGCATAAGAAATAGCAATCCCAATAATGATCAAATCCAACAATTAGCAAATACAAAGGAAGCATGAGAAATGGAGGAAAAGAGAGGAAGAGCAAGGACATTCATCAATCCATTTCTAAAGAGAACCAATCTGCTTTATTGAAATGAGAAAATGAACATCAGGAGCAACTCGAGTTGGTCCCTTTTTATAGTAGAGAGGAGGACCCTAGCCTATGAATCCTATTGGTCCAGTCTTGTCTCTCTTTTTATTCCAATTTAAAAAAGTGTGGTAACCATCAAAATTGGATGGGAACCCAACTTTATTCACTAACTTGACATTTAGGCCTTGCGACATTAGAAGTCCCGCAAAAAGGCCTAAAGTCCTTTATTAACTTTTAACTAATCAATCAAATAACTATGTGATCATCGGGTTGGACTTACACATGCAGGGTGCCAAATCCCTCTCACTTATTAAGTAGGGTTAGGGTTGTCTTGGGATCCGCAAACCCTCCAACAATATCTAATGATATCGCTCTGATACCATGTTGGAAAGAGGGAAGTAAAATGCATTGGTTTGATAAGTCAAAGACTGTAAGCGACCTATCGAGCACAGTGGAATAAGCCTTCTTTCCTAATGCATGACTATGCTTATCAATATTGAAAAAAGCTATAATGACAGAAGTCATGTCAATCTTTTAGCAACCAACTTTGAAATCATTAGCACTAAAGTGATTTTGTATCCAAACAATGATTTATTGAATATTGCAGTGTTGAAGCATTCAACAAGGCAGACAAAACAATAAGAGATTCATCAGTTACAAACAACTATAGAGAAGCATACATTTTGACATGCTATCGAACACAATAAGAAGATAGATTTATTCAGTAAGTAGCATGTACAAATCAGATGATGAGAGCACAAAACAATAATGGATGAAATCACGTACTTTGAGCTATCTCTGAGTAATTGAAAACTCTGTCTGATGTACTTCTTCTGATAAGCAGTAAGCGTGAATAACAATACTCTAAAGAGAGCTAAGCTAGAGCTTTTAGAGAGTTATAGAAGTATTTGATGATCAACTATTTATACTAAAGCAATTAACACGTATCTAGTTGGACAACTAATCAGGCCGCAGTTACATTTGGTAAATGGCCGTAATGCGCTGACATCCATCCAGTTAGGTCTTCCCAAAAATTTACTTGCAAAGCAGTTAGGGCAAGTCTTTAGCTTTATATCAAGTGGATTATTAACTGTCGTTCTTCGACATGGTCAACCTCTTTGACTTTCATCGCCATCGTCGATAAGTCAGATAATGTCTGATATGTCGAAGCCACCGGTTGAGCGATTCCCAAGTATTTCTGCAGACTGTGTCAAAACACGAATAGAACTGCATAACTAGATAATAAAATTGGATGAAAATTAAAGATCAATTATTCGGATGAATCACTCCAATAGTAGGATAATTTAACATCCAAAAGATCAATGATTTGGCTTGCCTATTACAAGGTTTTACTATACTCACTCTCCTACTATTTGAATAATCAAACAAGACCTGAAACTCAAATTTAAGGACATGTTTCAAAAGCCAACATAATTGATTTAATGATCCAATCTCAACTTTGATTTTATATTCTCGATGCATTTCCTTCAACTTGCATCAAAAACTTCATCTACAAGAGTTAATTTATTGTGTTGAATTTCACACATGTGGGAGTCCCCAAAAGTGAGTTGATGATCTCCTAAGATGCGGTGATTGCACATAGATCAAGCATAGATTGAAATCCAAGATCTATTTAACAAATCTAAGGCAAGAACACAATGAAACATGCATATACAACCATGAAAGTACATTCACATGTGCGGAGACTTGAGAGAAAAAAAACAAGTAAAATTCAGTCTTGCTCTTGAGTAGAGAGATAAAATCCAAGTACGTAGACTCGAGTAGAGAGAGAAAGCCAAACTAGCTCAAAATGCTCACTGACTCCAAAAAATTCACATAGAATTGATCTAAGACACATACAAGTAGCAAATTGAGGTGAAGGGGAGTGAAACATGATTAGACTCCTTCTTTTCCTTCTCTATATGTGATTGACCCTTAATTTTGATTGGACCAATTTCATGGATCTCTTAGTTGTGATTGGTCACATGATCTCAATACAACACATAGGAAGGTGTCACTAGCCCTCTACCATCATGAGATGTGTCAAGTGCCTAACTTACTCTTGGATTTGGCCTAATCATCATGTGGCATTTGTACTTGCTCGAGTTACCTCTAATGCCTGTATTGGCCTAATCACCTACTAACATGTGGATTGACATAAAAAAGTCATCATACCCCTAAACTCAACATAGATAGCTTTTTTCTATTTTTCACCCTCCTCATAAAAAGATATCTATTTTAAAATAACAAGAATCTATTGAGTAGATCCTTTGGTGTGAGAATTAGCCCAAGAATATTTGGATGAAGCCAATTCACCATTGCCATGAGAGGATTTCCTTGATGAAAATCCAATACCACCTTCCTTGGTGATCATTCCACCATTCCTTCCATGGTTGAAGAAGACCTTTGATTTGAAATCTCTTCCCTTTGGAAAATGTCCGCACCATTATCAAAATACAAGGCCTCCATGCCTCATAGTGACCACAAAAATCAAGATCACAAAATAGGCATAAAGACTGATTGCCAAGGTTTTGCACTCTAGCTTGACTAGTCCACATACTATGAAATTTTAGCATGATAGATCTAATCTTGAAATCAACAACTATATTGATCTTATTGAGGCTATATACTATGAAAAATTGCCTATATTGGCAAATCTGCCATGTAGTATACTGTAAATTATGTGCATAAGTGGGTCCCACACGTGTGAGGCCAAGATTCCATGTGGGAACCACTCATAATGTAGGTTAGGTTGAGTCTATAGTGTTGGTCATGTCTATTTGGTAGTGATTCCTACATTATAGGCCCTACACCTAAATTTATGACGAGATTTCGACCAACTAGCCACCTACTTAGCATGACTCTAGGAAAGAGGCTAGGGTTGAAAATTAGGGCAAGAAAGCTAAGTTAACTTCCTTATTACATGCTGGAAATTCACCTAACTTTACAAATGAAGTCACTTTTGCTATGTATTATTTTTGGAGCTCATTTGCAATCTCGAGCTACTCCACTATGTACATTGTGATTTTGTGATCCAAATGCAACCAAGTTGATTTCTACTTCATTCTTTGTCTACAGGCTGTGGTTTGTGGACTCGGATTTTAGTTTATTATTGCTTGTTGTTTGTCAAATTGCCAATCCACATCAACTTTTTACGTCTAGTTTTTTGATAGATTGTTAAGCAAGTTAACCAATCACTCTTGTGGATCTTTCTAAGATCTATTTATGGTCCTAAAGTACAGTACTTTCACATGGTATCAGAGCCAAGTAGAAGAGCATAAACCATTGATCAAAAGCAAATCCATTTTGGCACGTATTGGTGCTAAAAACGAGTATTGAGAGGGCGAGTTAGAATCTCAACTTTGGTGAGGGGATTTGATTACAAAGTTGGTAGAGATCAAAATCCATACTTTCCATAGGTTTAGGCACCTCTAAACCTGCATTTAATGCATAATATTCATTTGATCCATAAAAATCCATTTTGTGAGTTCTTGATGAGATTTTTTATGCTAATCCTAGGAAAAGCTACCAAGATTGAGTGCCATTGATTAGATTTGACCTTGGTTCATGAGATTTAATTAATCTAGGCTAAAACCAAGTCCTTTAAAAGTGATTCATAGGTCTTGAAAGTACATCAAGAATTGTGAGGGAGATTGAGTCTTTTTTTTGGTCCTCAATAGCCAAAATTGGCTTGACTTGATTGTAAGTAGATTGCAACTTGTATAATTTTCATTCCATCTTTGTGAGGAAGTGTATTAGTGGTTGAAGAGTGTAGGATGTTCCACACCAAAGCAAGAATGAGTTCATTGTCTTTTGCAAGATGGAGATGAGAAAGCCAATTTTCTCATTCAAGGGAAAAAAGAAGACCAATGGAGCAAAGAAGAAACATCCAAAGGGGGCCAAAGAAGAGGATGAAGCATGGAGCTCAAAGGGCAAGAAGGACAACTCAAAGCTCAAATGCTTTTTCTGTGGCAAGAAAGGGCATTTTGCATCAGAATGTCTCAAGAAGAAGAAGGCACAAGAGAACAAGCAAGGCAACAATTCACAGATCAAGAGGAGGAGGATGAAGAAGAATCATCCTTGATGGTTTCCAACTCATTACCATCATCTAAGTGCAACACAAATGATTCTTGGTGGATTGATAGTGGGGCTAGCTCCCACATGACTTTCCAAAAGAACTATTTTTTCACTTTACTCTTATAATGATGTAAAAAGATCTATCTTTACAACTAGTGATCAAGAGTGTAGAATAAGTGGTATTGGAACCATTCCATTGTATGTTGGATCATTCAAAAGGATGAATCTTAAAAAAGTCCTTTTTGCTCCTAAGTTAATCAAGAATTTGTTAAGTGTTGGCCAATTAATGGATAATGGCCTAGATGTACAATTTAAGCATGGAGTTTGTTCCATCCTTAAGAGTGATGAATGCATAGCAAAGGGGTCTAAACAAGGTAGATTGTTTAAACTAGATGCTAATGTTGCAATGGAGAATGTGAATTTGTCAAAGGTGGAGATCTCTAATCTGGAGCTATGGAACAAAAGGTTGGGCCACCCCAACTTCAAAGCTATGAAAACAATGTGTGCAAAGGAGCTTGCACTCAGCCACCCCAAGAAATTGCCAAAGTGTGGAAAACATTGTGAGGTTGTAGCCTCTCAAAGGCTCATAAGTTACCTTTCTCTAGATCTACATCAAGATCTTGTAGGAAATAGGTGAGTAATGGAATAGCGGAAACTTCCTACTTCCAATGCATGACTACGCCTATCGAAAATTGAACAAAGCAGTAGTGATGTGAATTACGTCCAATCTTTAGCAACTAACTTTTGCTAGATACTAAGTGATTACATAGTATTGATTCAGAAAAACAAGATCAGATGCTAATGAGCACAAAACAATAGCGGATAAAAACCATGCACTCTAAAGCTATCTCTGAGTAACTGAGAATAAGTCCGAAATAAGCAACTCTGCTGATAAGCAGTAGTGCAATAGCAACTCTAAAATAAATCTCTAAAAGACTGAGCTAGAATGCTCAAGAGAGTTCAAGCTCGAAAGCTTGATAGAGAGCTAACTACAATACTTTCTGATCGTGAATGATTTGCTTGATAACAGCGCAGGAAGCATCATGTAATAACACTCAACTCCTTCACAATTCACAATATTATCATGAGATGTATAACTAAGTAATTAGGTCATCAAATTTGATTGCTAGTTGGCTAAAGGCCGCTGGCATCACTCCAGTTAGGACTTCTCAAAAAATACTTGTCAATGGATTAATGCACGTCGGTGGCTTTTGGCCATAAATAGTCTATCTGCAGATTTAAACGTAGACTGTAACTTCTGTAGAAATGAACGTAAACTATTATAGCAAAAAATGTGAAAAATACGACACTGCATTTTTATTCGCAATTTTTGATAGGCAAAAAATACGAAGGTCTTCACTAAAGTCATTTCCTTCATATTTAAGGCATTTGGCATTTTGCGAAAAAGTCAAAGAGAGAGAAAATGCTGACATTGTAAGCCATTTTTGAGTAGTTATGCAGACTGTGTAAAAACACGAAGAAATCTACAGTTCTCGATAAAAGTTGGATGAAGATTAAAAATTGATTAGTCAATTAGTAGGAAGGAGAATAATCCAACAGATCTAAGACTCCTCTTGAAATCATCCATTCTATGTTCATAGTTTCTCACAAGAATCTAATGGTGGTGCCAAGTACTATGTAATCTTCATTGATGATCATTCTAGATATTGTTGGATTTACCTATTGTCTAGTAAATCTATGGTCTTTGATTCATTTTTAAAGTTCAAAACTCTTGTAAAAAATCAACTTAGTACCAAGATCAAGGTATTAAGAAGTGATAATGGAGCTGAATATATCTCCAATAAGTTGATAGAGTTTTGTAGTTCTAATGGCATAAAGAGGGAGTTGTCATCTCCATATACCCCTCAATAAAATGGAGTGGCCGAGAGGAGTAACAGATCTCTTTGTGAGTGTGCTAAAGCCTTAAGTCTAGATGCTTCTCTACCCAAACCATTTTGGGGTGAGGCAATCACATGTGCTAATTTCTTATGCAATAGATTGCTCAACCAAGTCATTGGAGGAATCACACCACATAAAGCTCTATTTGGAGAGAAGCCCAATCTCAATCCGCAATACTTGGAAAAGTCTTTTGAATAGCAAAGCTTTGAACAAGATTAGCATGATCATCCAAAAAGCCACTAAGTATAACTTAAACAAGTCCTATCTCCTTAATGCTCTCATCAATACATGCTAACTCATCATTGAATGCTTTAACCCTCAAAACAAAAGCATTAGCACTCTCTTCCTTATTTTGCATACTTTGAAAGATTTGTCTTCTTAGGGTTAGTACCCTAGATGTAGACTTGGATTCATAAAGCTTCTTCAAAGCTTCCCAAGCCTACAAAGATGATGTGCACATAACAACTTCTTTGAGAAGCTCATTGGTAGCACTCATCTTAATCATGTGTAGAGCTATTTTATCTCTCTTGTCATACCTCCCTTGATCTTGAGGTGCTTGAGGCCTCTCCTCCACACCTACAACAATCTTCATCAACTCATTCATCTCCAATAAGGACTCCATCCTCACCTTCCAAGTAGAATAGTTGATTGAGGTAAGCCTATCATTGCTCTCCAACATAAAGCCTCCACTTGTAAACATGTTGAGGTGACCTGATCTTCTCCTTTCAACCTGTTACAATGATCAAAGCATTCTTTTTAATGACAACAAATGTATTAAAAAAGAAATCACAAAGATATGGGAACTCTCAGTTCTCTTCTAGCACTATTACTAACAAATCAGCACATAGAATGAAGAATTCTTGATCAACCTATTATCCACACACAATCTAATGAATCTTGCCACTTTCTAAGACTAAAACACACTCTAAAAAAGTCCATGAACTTAAAAAACAGAGATCCAATAAAAAATAGGATTTTGACAAAATCACAAAAAAATGAATCTTCCAATTTCTACATGCAATTGCCTAAAACTTGATATAGAATCTTGTATACTCTAATGAGACCTTCCTAATGCATAAAAAATCACGCAAATCCAGTAAGTCACATGTGAAATTGAAACTCCTCAAGTATATAATCCTAAATTGAGTTTTGACCTACAAAAGATCCAATTTACATATACAAAAATGCTGATTTTTTAGTAGAAATCAATCTAGCATGCTCTAGCATTGGTATCTCCTCCAAATATTTGATAAATGTGGTTAATCCTTTCATAACCTGAACACAAGAGCTCTGATACCATGTGAAGAATTTTATATGATTAATGTGTCCCTTAATCTTTGGTTAGAAAGTCAACACAATCTACAACATTGCCAATGTAGAGAAATCAGCATCTACCCAATGAAAGAGATGCAAACTCAATAAGAACTTGATCAAACATCAAATATATGATAAAATGAAGTTTATTTCTGTACAATAATAGTATTCTACTGTAATTCCCATGTGTGTATCCAAAAATTACAAAATATGAGCATTCTACACACAAGATTGTAGGATATAGCTCTATCTTCTATAAAATTAAAGTATATCGCAGCCTCAAAAGCTACTAAGGAAGCAATTTGGTTGACAAACTTACTTTCAGATATCAGTATGAGTCAATATGCTCCGATATTATTATTTTGTGATAATCAAAGTGCCATGGCCTTGTCAGCCAACTCTAGATTTCATTCTAGGAGTAAGCACATTGAACTATTACTATGTCAGAAGCAAAGTTCTCAACAAAGAGGTCAGATTGTAGTTTTGTTGAACGCAAGATATGACAACAGATTTGCATAATGAGCTCCTCAATGAGCAAATACATCAAAAATTATCATGGATGGTGGCTGAATTGGTTTGGCTCGTATTCAGGTGCCATGTCAGCTATAAACATTAGGTATGCCAACCAAGGGTTGGTAGTTCACCATCCAATTTTCTTGAGTTTAAGGAGTTAGGTCCTAGATTTTAGGAATCTTGACTAAATGATCTACCTGACAATTATGATTCAAATCCAACCTACCTAGGCATTTTTTTCACATGTGGGAATAGTGTCCACACATGTGGGATCTAGTGGTATGTACAAGATGTACATGGTTAATCAAGCCAAAATTTGCCAATTTTTAATAGCTGCTAGTAGATACAGTATTTTTATACCGTGAGTGTCTAAAATACTATAAAACTCTATTAAAAAAAGAACTAATGATTTTCTAATAAAAAGTTTAAAAAAAGATGTGGAAAATTCAAAAACTGGAATTTCAAGCCGATTGATGTAGTAGAAGAAGACATTGTAGGCCGATTCTAGGGCGCTTGCTGTGGGCGAAGGTAACTAAAGCAATCTGGGATTGTTTTGAATTACTTTTAAGACTAGTTGAAAATTTTGTGAGAATTCGAGTGTCATAAATAAAAATGAAGGCCAAAGATGTAAGTGTTAACAATGCGAACCTTGGGACTTTTTATAACATGGGGTCCACTTGCGAGCATTTGAAATGTTTGCATTTGGCCAATGCTCGCAATTGGGAAAAAAAATGTTTGCAAATGTTTGCAACTATTTGCAACCGGATTGTTTTAGTGGTAATGATGTGAGTGAATATTTGCATTGAGAGCAAATGCATCAATTTTCTTTTTTCACTCTCCTAAACTCTTTTTCCAACTTAATGCACAATAATTCACCTCTAATTCGTCAATAATTCTAGAAATGGCGAAGTCCACTATGTTGAGACTAGATAGAATGCTAGCGTATATTTGGTTGGCTATTACTTATGTAAATGATATTTTGAAATAGGCTTATAGTAGAGTGTATAATATTTCTTGAACGAATTTCATCAACTAGTGTGGTGTATGGAGAGCCATCTATATATTCTAACTTAACTGCATTGTTAAGTGATTACTTAGTTTCTTTTCCTCAAAATTTTAGCTGTTGAAATTTCACAATTCTAGCTTGACCATTTTTGGTCACATGCATTGTAATTGGCAAGAAGGCCATGTAAATAGATGCCACACGTGCCAAATCACATAGGATGCTTTCCAAAGACTTCATGTGATGCCAATGCTATAGCAAATATTCCGCCTTGGTCTCGAATGTCGCTATCAAGATCCTCATTGACATTGTGATAACATCTTTGAAATGAGGCCAAAGTGTGCTTAGATAAGCTAAAGAAATTCTAGGAGATAAAAATAGCATGTTTTACATTGTTTTTGGATCTTGAGATCTTGACCCCAAGTTAGGGTGGATCCAATGACCTATTAGGTTAGATGTTAGGGTTAGGTTATGATAAGTACAGAGATGCCCTAAAACGTTCATATCCAAGCTTGAAATGTATAAATGTATGATGGGATCTCTATCCAAACATGAAGAAAAATCGAGTTTTTCCACTTCTATCAACATTGTCTTTTGGTGGCGAGTTCTAGCTATTGGATGTGAATGTTTTTATGCATTAATTACTTGCTTTGGAAGGTACTGAAGTTTTTTACAGGTCTTAGAAGCTTGCTGTACTTTACTTTAGTGTATTTCATCAAATCTATGTGCCTATTGTATTAAATGCCAAATTAGCTAGTTTTGGTAACTAGTCTTGATTCTAGCTCATAGTTTGGATCTAGATCTTTGATTTGTGCATTTTCCATCACTTTGAGGATTTATTGAGATTGAATTTGCTGTAAAATTTTGTCAGAGTAAAAAGTGAGCTTTAGATTTGATTTTCTCAAGCTTAGATCCTAGATTTTGAGTAGTATTGGGTTTGCCCTACTAGTTGCTAATCTAGTGATTGTACCTTCACACTTTGGTTTCATTTGAGTGAGAATAGATCAAAAGGAACTTGTTTTGCTGAGTTATAGCTGCAGGAATCGAAATTGACCCATTTCCATTCAACCAAACCAAATTAGAAAATTCTTATGAGTTGAATCTTGGAGTACATGTCTCCTAGTAGAGATTTTCATAAGGATTTGAATGCCACCACTCTTTAGAAACTTGGATCAGCCATTTGAGAGCTTAATTAGGTCTTTATTAGGCTTCTTAAGGTCCTAAAATACACCTTTTAGATTCAGATCAAGTGTTTTGATGATTTCTTCATCTAGAAATACAAAACTAGTGAAAATTGTGTTTCTGTTCTACTCAGTTTTAGATAGGTTTGTGATTGGATATGTCAATGTGATTCAACATGAATTTGAAAGGCTATATTTGTAAGACATTTTGTGCTATAAAGTGCTTTTGGTTCAGTATATGTGGATTCACCCTTCTTGTGACGTTGAGATCAAGGAGGAGACTAGTTCTGATCAAATGTATAATAAATTGGCTAGGTTTGGATCTAGTTTGGATCTTGAAGATAGATCAAGCTCAAGATCATCTTAGATCTTGTTGAGAAATCATAGAGTGATTCATCTCAAGTCCCAAAGAGAGTGGGATAACTATTAGTAATCATATCTTGTACAATCTATCTAGTTTCATTAAATCTATCTCCCTATCATTGAAGATGGCATCCATAAGTGCCTATCTTTTGGATTCTAATGATAGATTGAACTCTTCAAATTATTCAATTTGGAAGTTAAGAATGGAATCCATCCTTGTCATGCAAGACTTGATGGATATTGTGAATGGAGAGGAAGATGAGCCAATCCATCCACAAGAAGCAACTAAATACAAGAGAAGGTGCAAGATTGCACTTCATTGTATTAAAATGAATGTTGCAAATGATTTTCTCAAAGAAGTAGGAGCATGTACCTCAGCCCAAGAGGCTTGGGAGACTCTTCAAAAGATATATGAGTCCAAGAATACCTCAAGATTACTTTCCCTCAAGAACCGAGTTCTTCAATGCTTCCAAGGAAAGAGTGAGAGTGGACATCAATTTGTTTTGAGAGTGAAAGATTTGAACAAAGAGCTTACTTATGTTGGTGAACCTATTAAAGAGAGTGAGCTTGTGCAAATAGTTTTGAATGGCTTATGTAGTGAATCTACTAACCTTGTTCAAAGCTATGCTATCATGGGAAACTTGCCTACACTTGAAGACCTTCAAAGTGTGTTGATGGTTGAGGAGAGTAGGAAGGCTCATATCAAATCAAGGATGGAGAGGCTCTCCATCAATGATGATGATGACAAAGCCTTATTTCTCAAGAGCAAAGGCAAAACAAAGAGCAAGGGAGGAGCATTCAAAAAGGAGCAAGCAAAGGATGGAGATCAAGGAGGATCTACATCATCATCATCACAAGTCAAGCCCAAGATGGTGGACAAATCAAAGATCAAGTGCTACTATTGTAGCAAGATGGAGCACTATGCCTCATAATGCTTCAAGAGGAAGCAAGATCAAAGTCAAGCCAACATTGGACAAGAGGAGGAAGAGAGTCATCATGAGGACTCACTCATGATGTCAACTTTTTCATCATCAAATGTCAAAGGTGAAGATCCTTGGTGGATAGATAGTGGGGCTAGCTCCCACATGTCGGGTAGAAGGGAGTACTTTTCTCAACTCACACCTTATGTAGGACCTAGAAAGTCCATTTTTACAGAAAATGATCATGAATGTAAAGTTGAAGGTGTCGGGTCCATTCCCTTATGCTTACGATCTTCCAAGAAGACTAAGATAGATGGTGTTCTCTTCATTCCTAGCATCACTAAGAATTTGCTTAGTGTTGGCCAACTTTTAGATCATGGTTTCATTATGAAGAATGGGAAGATCCTCTAAGAATGGGAAGATCCTCTAAGAATAATATTGGCAAAGATATGGTTGAGATCAAGGAGGAGCTTGATCAAGAAGAGGAGCAAAACCTGAGACCTTCAACTATTCCAAGGATAGCCACAAGAGCAAAGATGGAGCTATAAATGTTCATTTTTGTGGACAAGGAAAGGCAAGTTGGAAAGGGGGGCACATTTTATACTTCATTTGCTGGTTTTTGTAATGAAGTCTTTTTGAATTCTAAAGTATGGAATGAAAGGTGGTTGTCATATCTACTTACTCTTGAGTGTGCTAGAACTAAACATGACATTTTCATTCATAAGTTGAAAGATTTTGACTTCATTTTCAAAGAAGCATATTGTCAACCTTGTATGAGAGTAAGTGAATCATCCTTGAAGGACACTTACATCCATACAAGAGTATTTTGCCTCATTAGTTTCAAGTTCAACAAGTATGTAATGCAAATTGCTAGTGGTAAGCAATTGTGGTCTAGTCAATTGTGGGCTAGTAAATTTGGTATAAATAATCTTGGTGATTGTTTTGTTGACTTGAAAGATCATATTGAGAAGGAGAACATTTGGTTTGGAGACTTGGAAACAAGTCCTTGAGAGTCTTGAAGAAGATCATGGTTTGGATCCATGTTTTCATCATCAACACCAAGAGGTAGTGAGCATGATGAAGGACAAAGACATCAAGGAGGAATTCGAGAAGGAGCACTTGTCTCAAAGCAAAAGAGACCTGAATCTACATCAATATAGGAGCATCAAGGAAGTTTATCCATATCTCCCTTTACTCATCTTATTTTGTGTTTGATAAAAAACTTGTCATGTCAAATCAAGCTTTGATTGTATGTGCTTCATACAAAAGTTGGATCTTATGGAAACCTGCTGTTTTTCATGTTTATTTTGATGAGGAGACTCACATTTTGCAGCCCAAGGTGATCATTCAACAACCTACCAAAGCCAAAGCCTGGATCTTGAAGACAACCTTTATGGAGCTCTCACTACATTTGACAACTTGGAGCTCAAATTATGTCCTCATACTCACTACGTACATCAAGAACATGTTAATTATGTTGTTTTTATGCATGCAATTATTATTGATTCAGGATAGTCTCATCAAGCTAAATTGTGAGGAGTGTTGAAATTTCACAATTCTAGCTTGACCATTTTTGGTCACATGGATTGTAGTTGGCAAGAAGGCCATGTAAATAGATTCCACACGTGCCAAATCACATAGGATGCTTTCCAAAGACTTCATTCCTCATATTACATTGTGATAGCATCTTTGAAATGAGGCCAAAGTGTGCTTAGATAAGCTAGAGAAATTCTAGGATCTAAAAATAGCATGTTTTACATTGTTTTTGGATCTTGAGATCTTGACCCCAAGTTAGGGTGGATCCGATGACCTATTAGGTTAGATGTTAGGGTTAGGTTATGATAAGTATAGAGTTGCCCTAAAACGTTCAGATCCAAGTTTGAAATGTATAAATGTATGATGGGATCTCCATCCAAACATGAAGAAAAATTGAGTTTTTCCACTTCTATCAACATTGTCTTTTGGTGGCAAGTTCTAGCTATTGGATGTGCATGTTTTTATGCATTAATTACTTGCTTAGGAAGGTACTGAAGTTGTTTACAGGTCTTATAAGCTTGTTGTACTTTAATTTAGTGTATTTTATCAAATCTATGTACCTATTGTGGAGTTAAATGCCAAATTAGCTAGTTTTGGTAACTAGTCTTGATTCTAGCTCATAGTTTGGATCTAGATCTTTGATTTGTGCATTCTCCATCACTTTTAGGATTGATTGGGATTGAATTTTCTATAAAATTTTGTCATTAGCTTTCTTTTATGAGTCTCAACGTTATAGAGTAAGCGGAGTTATCTTGTGGTGGTGCGGAAAAAGTACAAAAAGGACCAAGAGTGGATCCTAATCTGATCCTCAAGAGGGATTGGTTGTCAGATTACTTGATCTATCAATCTACTTCTGATTAAGATCAATCTAGATCAATTCTAGACACAAAATCCTAACAAGAACAATCATTAATTGAAGGTAAGTGTACTTTCTGGTTTCACACGTGTGAAACACTGTCTGAGTACGAACTCCAATCTGAAAATCAAGTACACATTGATAGAACCTCAAAACAATCAAAACAAATGTAGACAAATGGAGAGAATCACTCAAAATTGCTTCCAAAACCAAGATTGGTGTCTCACATTGATTATGGCCAAATGTGGCTCTATATATACAATAAGTGGGAGCTCGTGGTACTGACCATCCCTCTGATCCCACATGTGTGAAAATGCTTTGTCATATGATGATTCATCATGCAAAACTGACACTTGGACAAAACCTTCTATTTTGAGCACTTTTGGTCCATTTTCCTTCTATATATAGATCTACTTGGAAATATTCTAGAAGTCAAAATTTGAGTACTTCAGCTTATTCCACACATGTGAGCTGTCCTCTACAGATGTGATATGACACCTAACCAAAGGATTTGGCTCATGCAATCAATAGATTGATGCCATGTGTTTAGAAAACTAGTTTTTGGCCTTTTTAGCCACTAGAACTTGAATTAAATCATATGTACAGCCTATATGATTATGGTACATGACAAGTACACTATTTTCACACGTGGGAACAGGCTCCACACATGTGTGTTTATCTATATACAAGCATTTTGGCCTCTACCAAGCTTATTTTTGCATTTTTCACACTCCTCAAAAATCTAGCTTGATGGAAAACATGATGATCTTGAACTTGGCTCCATGGGCTGAGTTGGTCCTTGCGAGTTCAAAAGGTGTGAAGATCAGCCAATGAGCTTGATGTTGATCTGAAATCACCATATCCATGATAGTGCTTCTTTGATGTTGACATCTTCGACGAGCTTGAGAGCTTTGCACCATCCTAGCACCTCCAAAGTTGATCCCTTCCAAATTTCATGTAGATGCTTGACCTTGAGGCTTGCTCCTCCTTCATGTGCATGCTCCTCCATGAGAAAATGAAGATTTCTTTTTTAATTTATTAGGATCACAAAGATCTAACATCATGTTACCATGATCTAGAGAATTAGACTCATCCAAATTGGCAAGACTATGCATGCTATAATAACAAAGTGTTTGCATCATATCTTCATACTTGTTTACCATGCTAATCTCAGATCCAATGAGGTTAAATACTTCATTATGGAGATAAGTGTCTTTAGAAGATGATTCACTTACTCTCATAAAGAGTTTACAATTTGCCTCAATATTAACTTTCAAACTATGAGTGAACAAATCACTTTTGCTCTTACATGACTCAAGAGCATACATTTGATGAAATAACCATTTGCTTTCTAATTGATTTAAAATCAATTTCAACCTTTTTAGAACATCATCTATGTTCTCAAGAGAGACTTCATACTCAACTAGTATGGCTTTACTCCAACTTGGAGATGCAATGATCTTACTAAAGCAAATTGATTTATCAAATGACATAGGAGAAGTAAGTATGAGATGTATACCACATGAGGTATGCTCCTCTTTCCCTTGAAATGTGAGCCACATGGACTCAACCATGTTTCTTGAGATTCTTTTTGGAATCACAACTTGAGAAGGTCTCTTCTCCTCAATCCTGGACATACTTGAACCTTGAGAAGGAGTCTCCTCCTCAATCCTTGGCACACTTGAACCTTGAGATGACTTCTTTAGATCCTCTTCATGATGCTCCTTTTTTATGGAAATCCAAGACCTCCATGTCTCATAATGATCACAACAAGTATGACCATTCAATATGCACTTCCTATGATTATCAAGATTACTTATGCTAGAAACATAAGTCCAAAAATCACCACAACTTGGCATGATTTTTCCAATATTGAAATCAAAAGGTATTTCCATCTCAATAAGGCTAACTACTTGCTTATGGATATAAGTTTTCACTTTGGATGCTTCACTTATTCTCATAAAAAGTTTACAACTTGCCTTTAGGATTGAAAACATACAATTTTCATGTTTATGAATGAACACATCATTCATGATCTTATTGAAACCAAAAAATCCTACATTATGAAGATATTCCCATTTCCTTGACTTCATAACTAATGTAAGCTTACAAGGAAAACATATTTTGCTATCTTTTAAGGCATCACACTCAACTAGTATTGCCTTAATCCACCTTTGAGATACAAAAATCTCTTCAAAGCAAAATGGTTCTTCATAAGTTGACATGATAGCATAAATGAAACTATTTTCATTTTGTGATTGCTGCTCCTTATTCTTGATTGATTTCTCTTGGATCATAGCAATAAGTTTGAACTTATCTAAAGTTCCAAGCAAAATACTTTCCAAGGACATCCAAGTTACTTTCATGAAAGTGACATCTATCTTTGCATCTTGAACCAAACAATGCACTTCCAAATGAAAAATTTCAAAATATTTGACATGTGTTGTGATGGACTGTTGAAGACAAATCTTGCAAGTCCTTGTGAGATTCCAAGCCTCATTCACCTTTCCACAAAGGAAACACCTTTCCTTGGACTTGTACTTCTTGTATTTGCATTTCAACTTGAAGCTCCATCCTTCACCTCAGCCCCCTTGCTTTGGTTCTCCTTGGATGGATTGGTCTTCTTTTTGTAGCATCTTGAGAAAATATATCCTCCCTTGCCACAAAGGTTGCACTTAGGATCCTTTCTTTCCTTCAATAGGATGCCACCTATTGATGCCATGTGAATAAAAACCTATGATATGATTCTACAAATGTAATTTGTGACTTTCAAGAGACTATATTTGAACACCTTCAACAATCTAGAAAGATCTACAAAAGATCTAGTTCACAAACCTAAGAATCAATCTTCACAGTAATGACTAGTCACTTGGAAACTTTGCTTTGATCACTAAGACAAAAGCACACAATCTTTGAATCAAATCACTAAAGAAATAAGATCCAATCTCCTATTGGACTCATCAAATACCAATGACTCTTTCTTTTGAAAGTTGAAATGGATATGAAAAGATTTGACACCTAGATTTTCCTTTTCACTTGACTAGTTCTCTCAACACTTGAGATTCTTGAACAAAAGATGGGTTTTGTTTCAAACACACGAAAATCAAACTTAATCACTTCTTTTGGACTCACTCTTGACCCAAATAATCTCACTCTTGAGATTTAGAATGAGTTTGATTTGATTTGAAAGCAAACTATACCACCAATTTTTCACAAAGCTTAAAAATTAGACAACTAGAGATTCACAAAGATCTCAACCATACATGAATACTCAAATATGGACTCCTCCTCATTCTAGACATCCAATGGGATCACAAATTGGCCCTCACACTCTCACAAAGAAAGTTGAATAGAACTAATTTGAGTTTCATACATACTATGTCAATTTTTGCTCAACAAATTGAATTCAATCACTCCTATTGGATTCCACCAATTACTCTACCTTTGAAGACTTGGAATGAAATTCAAAATCAAAAGTTGTGATTTTTCTCACTAAGATATTGTGCTTCAAAGAGCTAATACCACTTAGAAAGATTTGATCACATAGAAGAAGCCAAATTCTTCACCAATAACAACACATAATGAACTTCTAGATCTTGCCCTCTACAAAGGAAGGAACTCTTAGAAAATTGGATCTCTCTCTACACATTTGTCATAGACACCTTAATGACTCTTTTTAAACCTTACAATCACTCAAACAAATTGAGTAGGGTTGAACAATGTGACTTGGATCTCAACCTCTTTTCTAGAACTCTCAATTGAAGCCAATCTATGTCAAATTCTACAAAAGATTTGCATAGATGCTCTATATGCACTAGAAACTCTCAAAGGTTTCACTTGGAGGACAGATCCAACGATGTTTTCTAGCAAATTGATGCTTCTAAAATTGACCCTATCACTCTTGAACAAATCTAGAGTGATGGTACAATGGATTTTAACCTCTCACATTGCATATCACGTCTTAATCAATGATTTTTAGCAAAATCTCTCTCAACTTCAACATGCACTCAAAAAATCAGAGATAATCAATTAATGCACCTAATTCAAGCTTTAAATTTAATTTCTTGGCTGATCTAATCCAAGAACTAATCAAGGGATTAGATTCACTATAGAAAATGCTTGATTTTGCACCAAAAATCTCTCAAATTGGGTGTGTGAGTCAAATTGTACAAATTTCTGAATTTTCTCAGCCAAAATTGGAGATGTACAGACTCACACTTGTGAAAAGGGTTCCTACAGCCCATAACAAGATCTGGACCAAAAATTTTGAGGATAGCTATCAAATCCAACTCGCTACACAAAATTTGAGTAGTTTCCAAAAAATTGCTAATTTTGGCTTTGATTTGGATTAACCCTATCAATTTCAACAAAACCTCTTGTACTAGGCTCTGATACCATGTGGAAAAAGTACAAAAAGGACCAAAAGTGGATCCTAATCTGATCCTCAAGAGGGATTGGTTGTCAGATTACTTGATCTATCAATCTACTTCAGATTAAGATCAATCTAGATCAATTCTAGACACAAAATCCTAACAAGAACAATCACTAATTGAAGGTAAGTGTACTTTCTGGTTTCAGACGTGTGGAAGACTGTATGAGTACGGACTCCAACCTGAAAATCAAGTACACATTGATAGAACCTCAAAACAATCAAAACAAATGTAGACAAATGGAGAGAATCACTCAAAATTGCTTCCAAAACCAAGATTGGTGTCTCACATTGATTATGGCCAAATGTGGCTCTATATATACAATAAGTGGGAGCTCGTGGTACTTACCATCCCTCTGATCCCACATGTGTGAAAATGCTTTGTCATATGATGATTCATCATGCAAAACTGACACTTGGACAAAACCTTCTATTTTGAGCACTTTTGGTCCATTTTCCTTCCATATATAGATCTACTTGGAAATCTTCTAGAAGTCAAATTTCGCCTACTTCAGCTTATTCCACACATGTGAGCTGTCCTCTACACATGTGATATGACACCTAACCAAAGGATTTGGCTCATGCAATCAATAGATTGATGCCATGTGTCATATGTCTAGAAAACTAGTTTTTGGCCTTTTTAGCCACTAGAACTTGAATTAAATCATATGTACAACCTATATGATTATGGTACATGACAAGTACACTATTTTCACAAGTGGGAACAGGCTCCACACATGTGTGTTTATCTATATACAAGATTTTTGGCCTCTACCAAGCTTATTTTTGCATTTTTCACATTGTGGTGGTGATGCCATGTCTTCCTCATATTCTTATAGACAGGAATATTGTTTCATGAAGGTTTGTTATATTATCAAGTCATTTTTTTTAATGATTTATCATGTCGAGTCTATGGAAATCTTAGACTAGGGATTAAAAATTTAAATCAACATTATAGCCTCTTGGACATATACTAGTTGGAATGGGGTCTGGTTTGTACTAACATTGTATGTGGTTTGGAAGGCCCATAATGTTGTTTGGAGCTTGTGTTTCCAATTTATTCGGCTAGCCTCTACCATGTTTGTCATGATTTTATAAATGATTTTATGAGATGATTCGGCTTGGCCATGCACCTTGGATAATACAGAGTTCTTTTTCAGGGAGCCACTACATGGGAGGTAAGAAGGTGAGTGATTGTCTCATTCATAAAATGGGTTCCTCCATCACTCACCAATTCTAATAGGTACCTATTACAAGCTAAGATACTTTTGTAAAGGAAGCATGTTGTGGTTTTGACATTTGCTTCTTTGACCACTCAAGCTTCCACTCTCTTTGTGAGATAGTCCATAGGTACCATTATATATCTAAATTGGATAAAACAAGCAACTGGATGTATCGGCCGACGAAGTTAATATCCCATTTTTGGAAAGAACTACGAGTAATGACAAATTGTATGGGCATCCAATCTGGTTTTTGTGGCTTTCAAGTGATTTGGTTATTTGCTTTCAAAGTAATTTTGTATCTATAGTCTCCATCCCTACAAAGTGTGGGTGTTGTTTGACTGGATCAAAGTCCTAATTCTTGTGCTCTTGCATAAAGAGAGAAGATTTTCAACTTGTACAATTGTTAGCAATATATGGAAGAAATTATAGATGTTGGAAGGAATGTATTATCAAGAGCCTTGATCTAATGCTTTATGGTACTTGATATAAGAGGCTACCAATAAAAGCAAAAGACATTACAATGATCTTACAAGATAAAAGCCCTACATACAAACAATAGAACATGTTAGTATGTTCAAGAATATTCATATGCTCAATTTTGTTGACAATCTATTAAAATAGCCATTTCATTGATGAGCTTTTGTAAGCATTGAGAATTTGTCAACAATTCATCTATTGAGTAACTTACACATTTCAATCTTATGTTTTTATTGCTAATGGATGAGACAAGTTTATTATCAGCTATTTTTTCAATTCAATGCATATAACAGAGTCAATATGTCATAATTTATGCTAGGTTTAGAGCAATTTTAAATTAATATAGCCATCATGAAGAAGAAATATATCAAATGTCATTATGAATTGTTATTCCACCTTTGGTAAGTGTGAAACTACACTTCCAATTGCTTAAGTGTAGTCAGGAATGTTTAAGAATATTTGCACTAATTTAACTTTTAAAGACGTACTACAATATCTCTAAAGTACATGTCCTCACGAAGTTATGATCTAAAACTTGTTGTTAACTTTTGTGTATATAGCTGTATCTTGAAGGTTTAAGATTTGCACAACTTTTGATGGATAATGTGTTTAAATCTTCAACCATATCATTTACAATATAATAAAAATCCATGTTAGTACTTATGCAATTTAAAATTTCTTAGTTAGAAATGATCGACGAAAGAACATCATCTATCATGCACGATCACTTACCCACGATGTTATGACTACAACTCTAAAAAGCTAACGTTGAAACTTTATTGATAGTAGCCGTGTTTTTTGCGTAACTCATGGGTGCCACATGTGTGTAACGATTTTGGAAATGTATCTGTTTGAAACATGAACTTGTCCATCTTTGTTGAGTATTTTTTATTCTTCATCAATGTCATTCAAGAAGTTGACATGGTCTAGTTTAGATCTTTCAAAATCTTGATTCATCTGACAAATGCAAAGCTAATTGATACAAAGTAAGAATTTACATATAAAATGTTCTTTTGAAAGTACATGTTACTATATGAAAAAACAAATGTATGCTCATATTGATTTACTAGATATAAAAATTGGCTGAATGAATCACTACTTTTGAATGATGCTTGTCTTTCACAATTGAATTGTTGCTAAATTGAATTGTGAAGACAAGTTTGTGCTGTATTGATTTACTACAACTATATTGGATGAACATTGTATAAGGTTGTCTTAAAATATTTTTTCTATTCAACTTTGTAGATAATTTTAGACCATGAGAAATTTTCATTTTCATACCCACATGCACATATTGGCTCATGCTCCATGTAAAGTGCATGCATGCAAGGGCTCTAAGAGCTCACATGCTTAAAAAAAAATGTCTCATGATACACTATCACAGTTTGTTTGCAACTGGTATGTTCTTTGAGAGAAACTCCAATTTTATATGGACATTTTCTCTCTCAAGGTCTAAGAAGCCCATTCTCAAAACACTTCTAAGATTCTCTCATAGTCACTTCCTCCTCTCACAAGCGGAGGCATGCAAATTTCTCCTAAGTGATTTTCACATTTGGATTTTTGCCAATCTTAAAGAAATGTCTAAAATCTCTTGTTTTAATTTGTAAAAGGCCAAGATCTCTCTCTTTCATGGTCGAATATCTTCTATTCGGCCTCGACGACTATTCGACAACCTTGACTGATTCGAGCTCATAAGCTGGTCATCTGTCACTCTCAAGTCGAGTTGATCAAAAGGCAGCTCAACTGTACCATCATCACGACCGAGCAGGATCTCCAACGGACTCATATATTGTCCAAAAGCGACTGACAACATCAAGTAGTGTCTTAATCTAATATGTAATGTATAGATGAACCATTTCTTTAATTAGCTAGCCATTTGTACAAATACCCATCAACTTATCAGTTGTGAGGTTAGAATCCAAAATCGTTGAATCAGTGATTGAACACGATCCAGAGCGCAATTGTTCTATTCAAGCTCATAAGCTGGTCATCTATTGCTACATAATATTGTATTAGAAAGAACGACTCTATCTGCATTCAAACTGCTATCATTTGTGACTAATTAATATTCGTTCTATAATTTGAGTCATGTATATTCTGATTGAATGCCTATTTTATTCATGTTCAGATATATTCAAGCCTACAGATAAATTATTCATAGATTAAACTATTCGTGTGACTGATAACATAAGTTGAATTCATTGTTCTAATGACCTAGACGCTTTACACTTCCGCACATAAAATCTAAATCTATAACTCAGTGAATTCGTGCATGGCTACAGAATCAAGCCTTTCGATCTAGCGACTTTGAAGCTATGATCAAGTAAGACAGAATTCGATTCGTTCAAATCTGATATTAATATATGTAGTTGCATGCACCAAGGATTCCGCTCGCTTCTCACTATCGTGACGTGCATTATCTCAAATTCCAACATGGTATTAGAGCTATCTCTCTGTTTATTTGATACCAACATGGCATCAGAGCTTTAGCTTGATATTGAAGCGTTTAGATATTATCTGTTAGAAATCAATGATAAACTTCATTGTTACACTTCTTAGTTACTGTTTACGATGTACTTTATTACTAGCTGTAACTAGCCGTTGGCTAGTCTAGTAGTTTACTCCTAGGTTCTCCCTTTCTATCAGGGTTCAGGGTTTATATGTACATTTTACATTCAGTATGTGGTAGTGTGATAGATTGATAGTGCGTGTTCTTCTTCCGGCTTCTTTGGTGATTGCTTATGGTGAATGTTTGATGTTGCATATCTGATTATTGACATGGGATCAGAGCTACGATAGTCTTGCATGCCTGATCAGTGGATACAGCTTGTCACAGGCTCCGCAACGAAGTGAGAAAGTCCTTCATAGGAGGTGTAAGCTTGGAGAGACCAAAAAAAAAATGGCTGGAAGAAATTCTTCTTGATGTATTTTGCAAGTTTTAGAGCTCACAGTTATTAGTGGGGAGCAAAGACATAGTCCTAGTGGCATCAAAAAAGCCAGGGCAGCATCAGACAGATTGAAAATCTGTTGAGTGGAAAAAGTTCTACAATTTTTTTTTAGTCTTTGTCAGAGAGTTGTGCCAAGAAATCTCTCATTTTTTTGTTTGGGGTACTACAAATCAAACCAGACAGTGTCTAGTACTGCCATTTAGAGCTTTGAGGCTTCATACCTTTCACATTACTGATATCTTTCTATTTGAACGATCGACGTAGCCGCTGTGCCGAAGTAGAAAATCTAGAATATTCCCTCTGAAAGTTTCTATATTCTCTCTTTTTTACATCCATACCAATATTGGATCCAAGCGCGCTAGCTGAAGAGAAACCCGAGCAGTCGTACATCCGCGCTCCAGTCTGATATTGTCCGTACTGATATCGGATCCAAGTGCACGAGCTATAGAAAAATTTGAGTAGTTGTACATCCGTGCTCCAGTCCGATATTGCATGCTCCAATATCGGATCCATGCGCACAAGTTAAGGAGGATCCTGAGCAGCCGTACTTCCGCGCTCCATTCCGATATCAAGTGTATAACCAGAAAAATATACAGTTTTGTGGTGTGATAAATTACTTGATCTGGACTCATCTGTTCAGTAATGGCAACTCTAAGTGAGAGTGTCCTCAATGAGTCAAGCAAATTGGAAGGAGCCGACATTTATGCAGTTTGGAAATTCAAACTGAAAAACATTTTGATGGAAAAGAAGCTATGGGAGATTGTGACAGGTGAAGAGACAAGGCCACTGATTGAAGAAGATCAGCGGACATTTGACAGGAGAAAACGGAAAGCACAAAATGTCATCAACTTATCAGTTAGAGATGCAATTATTTCCTACAAAAGAAGCATGGGATACGTTGAAGGCATTGTTTGAGACCACAAACACATCTCGACTGCTATTCCTGAAGACGAAGCTGCACACATTGCGGATGGATGATGGTGCAACTATTGTTGATCACCTACTGAAGATCAAAGAGATTCGTGACCAATTAGTAGCAGTTGGAGAGTGAGTACAGGATCGTGCAGTTGACATTGAATAGTTTGAGTGAGTCACATCAAATGTTTGTGACAAGTATAGCCACACGGGAAAATCTTCCAACCTATGAAGAGTTAGGTGGATTGCTTTTGCAGGAAAAACAATGTCAAGAGAACTTGAGTCATCACAACAGGGGACTTGATCAAGCTCTTGTAGTGAGAGGACTTGTTGGCAGATTTGGTCGTTGAAGACACCAATCAAGAGGTGGAAACCCATATCATGGATCGTTCCAACAATTTCAAGAACAATCCAATGATGGCCCAAATCGAGAAAATTGGAATCAAGGCCAAGGTCGACTATTCCAAGCAAAATAAACTTGAAAATTATAGGTATTGCAACAAACCTGGCCATTGGGAGCATGAATGCTTCAAGAAACAGAAGGAGATAGAACAAAGAAAAGGCAAATGGCAAGCGGGCAATTATGTTGATCAACATCAATTTTAATGATGATTATTATGAAGACAATTATGCTGATCAACATCAATACGATGATGATCAATATGAAGATGATATATGTAAGAGTTCAAACTTGTTCATTACAGCATTAATGACAAGTGATGAAGCCAAGGATACCTGGTACATTGATAGTGGTGCATCCAAGCACATGACTTCAAGGAAAGAGTGGTTTTCAGAACTCAAGGAAACTCATAATGGTGATGAAGTTGGACAAGCCGATGGAAAATTGCTATCTGTTAAAGGAATTGGAGTGGTACCAATGAAGTTAGCTAGTGAGAAGATAAAGCATATAAGCAATGTGCAATATGTACCTGGCTTAGCTAACAATCTACTATCTGTTGGGACGATGGCTGATCAACAACTCAAGGTTGAGTTTGATAGTGACAGATGTCTTGTCAAAGACATCAAGAATCACTACAAAGTGATTGCTACAGGAGCTAGAGTCAACGGGAATTGACTCTACAAATTGAATGCGAGATCTTTTGCTCAAGCTATGGTAAGCACAATTGATAGTCGAAGTCTTTGGCATCAACGATTCGGTCATATTAGTGCTCAAAGTTTACAGATTCTCAAAAGAGGTAATCTAGTTATAGGATTGCTTGATATTTCTTTTCAAAGAAAAATTTGTGAAGGTTGCATTTTGGGAAAATAACACAGAGAGAGGTTTCCCAAAAGTGGAGAAAGGAGAGCCAGTGGCATCCTAGATCTTGTCCACAATGATTTATGTGGACCTATGCTGACTAGATCTCTTAGTGGATACTATTACTTTATCACCTTCATTGATGATTATAGCAGATGCATTTGGATTTATTTCATAAGCAAGAAATCAGATGCTTTTGCTAAGTTCAGGGAATTCAAGACATTAGTTGAAAAGCAAACATGATGTTGCATCAAAACTTTGAGATCTGATGGAGGTGGCGAGTATTTTGACAGAATTTATTGATTTCTGCAAAGATCAAGGGATCAAGAGGCAGACTACAACACCTTATTCACCACAAACCTAATATTTCTCATTTGAGAATATTTGGTTGTGATGCTTATGCTCATATTCCTGATGAGAAATGAAGGAAATTGGATGCAAAAGCTATCAAGTGTATTCTCCTTGGATATGATGAGAAGGCCAAGGCATACAGGATGTATTACACAAATGCACAGAAGCTTGTAATTTCTAGGGATGCTACATTTGATGAGATGGGCCAAGTTGAACAATATGAAGTAATCACTAAACTTTTGATGAGGGAGCAAAAGTACAGGTCAAGAAGGAAGTGGATTTTGATATAGAAAATCCATTGGACAAAGGAAAGCTTGATGCTGAAATTCCCAAGAGAGTACCTAAATGGTACTTATCAGTCACAGATGGTGCAAAGAAGGGAGATACTCCCGACTCTAGTGAGCAGGGAGAGCTTAGAAGATCAAGTAGAAATATGCAAGATCAAAGATGAATCTAGCCCTAATGGGTTTTGTGCTCAAGGCTCAAGAACCAAAAACTTTTGATAAAGCAAATGAGCACGAGGAGTGGCGTGAAGCTATGGAAATAGAAATGGAAGCTATATCAAAAAATAGGACTTGGAACTTGGTTGAGCTACCTGATGGTAAGACGCCTATCACTTGCAAATGGATATACAAGATCAAATATGGAGCTGATGGGCAACTCAACAAATACAAAGCATGGTTGGTTGCGAGAGGATTTGAGTAGCAGAAAGGTATTGATTTTGAGGAAACCATCTCACCCGTAGCTGAGATGGTAACTATACGTTCTGTCATTGCTATTTCTGCTTTCTATGGTTGGAAGATCCAGCAAATGGATGTTAAATCTGCTTTTCTTAATGGAGTGTTGGATGAAGAGGTGTACTTAGTACAACCTCAAGGATTTATTGAACCATGGAGAGAGCACCTTGTTTGTAAGCTTAGCAAAGCTATTTATGGATTGAAGCAAGCACCACGGGCGTGGTACTCTTGCATTGATGAACACTTTAAGCAAAGGGAAATGGTAAAGAGTGATGCTGATCCTAATCTTTACATTCTAAGGCAAGATTCAAATATAGTGTTCATTGTGCTGTACGTGGATGATTTGATTATTACAGGAAGTAATGAGAGCTTAATTGACGAAATCAAATCAAATCTTGCCAATGCTTTTGACATGAGCGATCTAGGATTGATGCACTATTGTCTTGGCATTGAAGTATGGCAAAAGAAAAATGTGGTCTTTCTTACACAAAGCAAATATGCACGAGATTTGCTTTATGCTTATTTGTATAGACAGTCGGTGGGTAGTTTGATTTATTTGACACACACACACAACCTGATATTTCTTATGATGTTGGTGTTAGTCAATTTATGCAAGATCCTAGTCAAACACACTGGAAGTTGTTAAAAATTCACAATTCTAGCTTGACTAGTTTTGGTCATATGACTTGTAAATAGTTAGATGGTCATGATGTGGCTTGTCACACTTGTCAAATAGCATAGGATTCCATTCATAAGGATGTTCTCAAGTATACCTAAGTGTTAGAACCTTTGGAATGAGTCCAAATTATGCTTAGATACAAGGGAGAAAAAATAGGAGCTATTTTTGGTAATTTTTGCATTGTTGAGGGATCTCCAAGATTCCAACCCTAACTTGGTAGGGATGAAAGATCCACCAAAATTATCATTAGGGATAGGTTTAGGGCTACTCATACCTGCCCAAAACCGTGATGGATCATGTATATATAGGTGATGATATCTCACCAAAATCAATCAAGCAATTTCATGTTTTTTCTCTCATAATGGTGCAATTGCTCTCTATGTTCATAATTGTTTGAGTACTTGTGATTACTAATGATTATAGGATTGAATGTAGGTCTGGTGTACAGTACTCAGACTGTGGGAGGCCGTACTTTCACACGTGTGAAGCCTTCTTCAAGGATTTGGGCCATTTAGTGAGGTTCAAGCATAGATTTTTGATGGATTTTGATGGTTCAACTTGTGCTAATCTTATGAAATCATAATCTATTGTTTCCCTCATCATTTCAAGTGTTTTAGGATCCTTATTTGCTGTAATTTTTACATGGTATCAGAGCCTAAAGGCTGAAATGAGCTAAATCCTTGGTTTTCATTCAATTTGATCACAATTTTTGATCTAAATCTTGTGTAGATTGGATCTTAGCATCTAGTATTGATTCTAGAACTCAAAGTGAGTCAAATACATTGGAGATTGGTGTTGTGTGACTTCATTTGCAGGTGTTTAGGTGTCTAAAACCAGAGGCAAAGTTGAATTCAATTCACATTACCAAGATAGCAAGTTTTGCTTGCTCCAAGCATTGATTTCTAAGCGAGTTTTGGAGGTGATTTCATAGAGAAGGCTTTCTAGCATTCAAGGAGAGGGAAGATCAGAGTTTTGGGGACTCTTCAAGGCTGTTCTAAGGTGTAGTAGGCACCTCCTAAAGTGATTTAGGTTCAGTCCAACCATTGCTTGACTTATGCACCAAATTAGATCAATTTTTCATCAATTTTGATCATTTTTTGCTTGTGATTGGATAGTAGATTGTGTTGCATCCTCATTAAGTTCCATTTAGATCTTTTACAAGTGATTTTGGAAGTATATTAGGTTGCTGAAATTCACTCTTGATCAGATCATTTGGAAGCTTTAATGTTCTTTATAGAAAGAGGGGCAATTCTACTAGTATTGTCTACTTCAATCAAGCAAGTGCATTGTTTCTAGTATTCTATGATTTGATTTTGTTAGAGATCATTCTTAGATATTTATAGGAAGTCTATTACTGATCTTTTCAGGTCCCTAAGAAGTGGGATAAGGTAGACCTTCAATCAAATCAATAGAAGTAACCTTCATTTGTGTCAAGTCTTTGATTAGGAGACTAGATGGCATCTATAAATGCATATCTTTTGGATACTAATGAAAGGCTCAACAAAACTAACTATTCCATATGGAAAGTTAGAATGGAATCTATCATGATCATGCAAGATCTGATGGAAATTGTAAATGGTAAGGAGGGTGAACCTATTCATCCTCAAGAAAAAGCCAAATACATCAAGAGGTGCAATGTTGCACTACATTGCATAAAAATGAATGTTGCAAATGAACTCTTAAGAGAGGTAGGAGATTGCACTTCAGCTCAAGATGCTTGGGAGACTTTGCAAAAGGTCTATGAATCCAAGAACCAAACTAGAATGTTAGCTTTGAAGAATCAAATCTATAGAAGCTATCAAAAGAAAGGAGAGAGTGCACATACTTTTGTCCTAAGAGTAAAGGAATTGAACAAAGAGCTAGCCTTTATAGGTGACCCTATCAAGGATGAAGAGCTTGTTCAACTCATATTGAATGGACTAAGCTTTGAATTTGACAATTTGTTCAGGGATATGCAATTATGGGTAAGCTACCCATACTTGAAGAACTCCAAGGCACACTCATGGCCGAGGAATCAAGAAGGAGCCAAATGCAAGAGAGGATGGATAGGCTTTCCATCCAAGGTGGAGATGACCAAGCTCTCTTCACCAAAGGCAAAGGCAAGTCCAAAGGCAAAGGATCAACATTCAAGAAGTCTACAAAGCTTGAGGATCAAGAAGGACCCCCAAAGGCATCTCCATCAACCACCAAAGTCAAGAAGGACAAATCAAAGGTGAAGTGCTACTCTTGTAGCAAGATGGGGCATTATGCCTCGGAATGCTTCAAGAGGAAGCAAGATCAAAGCCAAGCCAACATGAGCAAAGAGGAGGAGGAGGAGAGTTCACATGAGGACTCTCTCATGATGTCCATATTTTCTTCAACAAGCTTCAAAGGAGAAGATCCTTGGTGGATTGACTCGGGTGCTAGTTCACACATGACTAGTAAAAGGGAGTTTTTCTCTTCTCTCTTATCTTATGATGGACCTATAAAGTCTATCTATACAGCAAATGATGAAGCTTGTAAGATTGAAGGAGTTGGTAGCATTCCTCTTTGCTTAGGATCTTCCAAAAAGATCAACATAGAAGGTGTTTTGTACATTCCTACAATAACAAAGAATCTACTAAGTGGTGGCCAAATGGTAGACAATGGTTTCAATGTTGACTTTGCTTCAAATGAATGTTTCATCAAGAAGAAGGGTAAGATAGTGGCTAAGGGCACTAGAATTGGCAAACTTTATAAGCTGGATGCATTTGTGGATACTAATGTTGTCATGTTGGCCGAGAAGAGCAAGATATCTACCTTTACTTTATGGCACAAAAGACTTGGACATGTCAACTCGGGTTCCATGGAGGCTATGATCAAGGAGGAGTATGCTTTAGGCCTACCAAGGTCTATTGGGAAGGAAGACAAGGTTTGTGAAGCTTGTGCCTTATCCAAGGCACATAAGAAGGTGTTTCCTAACTCCATCACAAAGTCATCTCATCCTCTTGAACTCATACACTCGGATGTGCACATTGCTAGCACCAAATCTAATGGAGGTTCATCCATGTTTTTAACCTTCATTGATGACTACTCAAGATATTGTTGGGTGTTCTTACTTTCCTTCAAGTCTCAAGTATTTGATACTTTTGTAAAGTTCAAGTTGTTTGTGGAAAAGCATCATAATCATAGCATCAAGATTCTTAGAAGTGACAATGGTGGAGAATTCATCTCCAATGAGTTCAAGGCCTTTTGTGAGGAGGAAGGGATCAAGAAAGAGACTTCTTGTCCTTACACTCCTCAACAAAATGGAGTTGCTGAAAGAAGGAATAGAACATTATGTGAATGTTCTAAGGCTTTAAGACTAGATGCTTGTTTGCCCAAATCCTTTTGGGGTGAGTCTCTTGTATGTGCAAACTACTTGATGAATAGGGTGTCTTGCAAAGCAATTGAAGGCAAAAATCCTTATGAGATGTTGTATGGAAAGAAACCCAATCTTAATCACTTGAAAGTTTTTGGGTGTATATGTTATGTGCATGTGCCATTGGAAACAAGAACCAAGGAGGATCCATCTTCCACAAGAGGGATCATGCTTGGATATGCAAGCTCAAGCAAGGGCTACAAAGTCTATCTCCCATCCTTGAACAAATTTGTTGTTTCAAGGGATGTCATCTTTGATGAACATCATATGCATATGCTTGAAGAAGTCTCAAGTGCTCCAACAATCAAGAAGAAGATGGCCGAGGAGCAAGATCTTGGTTTTGAGGAGGAGCTCATGGAGGAGCAAGCACCAAACCCACCTATCACACCAAGGAGATCTTCAAGGGCAAAAGTGGAGCCATCAAGGCTCACATATCAAGGCAAAGGACAGCAAGTTGAGGGTATCTCATCCACTTCTTATGCTTTATCTAGTTTTGAAGAACCGTCTAATGTTGAAGATGCATTGAACTCCAAAGAATGGTATAAAGCTATGTTGGATGAGTATGATGCCTTGATTGAGAATGAAACTTGGTTGCTTGTTGAGAGACCTCAAAGGAATGTAATAGGATGCAAGTGGGTCTTCAAGCTTAAGTTGAATGCAAATGGGAGTGTTAACAAACATAAAGCAAGATTAGTTGCAAAAGGTTATGCTCAAGAGAGAGGGATAGACTATGAGGAAACTTTTGCACCCGTGGCCAAGATGGTCACAATAAGACTAATCATTGCACTTGCATCACATTTTGGATGGATTCTATGTCAAATGGATGTCTCTAATGCTTTCTTGAATGGTTTTTTGGAAGAGGATATCTATATGGAGCAGCCACAAGGGTTCATCAAGCATGGAATGGAGAACAAAGTATGCCATCTCCAAAGAAGCATCTATGGCTTGAAGCAAGCCTCGAGATCTTGGAATTCAAGACTACATTGCTATCTTATTTCACTTTCTTTTGTTCAAAGTGAATATGATCCCACTCTTTACATTAAGTTTGATGATGTTGGTATTGTACTTTTGTGAAAAATTGTCAACTAGTAGTATTTTCCTAACTTGAGATTTTGTAGGCCTATGGCCAAATAAAAGTTAGAGATAGGTTCATACATGTATGTAGAGGCCCAAAGTATGTGTACACTACTTTTGAGGTCACATTAATTAGAGGAGGTCGAGTGTGGAGCTCTTCTATTGGCTCATAATTTGGTGCATTCCTATTTGACCAAATTTCTAGGTATATGGGTGAATCCTATTGGACCCCAATTTTAGCCTATCATAAGACAAGTGGCCAAGAGGCACTATGGCTGCTATAAATAGCCATCTCCACGAGTATGTACATATCTCATTTTCATTCTATTGAATGAATGTTATGCTCTTTGAAGATCCATCTTCTTCTCTCTCACTTTTTTGTTCATATCTTGCATTCTAGCCACTAGAATTGTGATTTCTTTGTTGCTATGGCTTCACACGTGTGAAATGCAGGTTGTAGGCTCTGAAGTACGGACAGGGACAGCAAGTTTCTGTTTGTGGAAGCTTATGATCAGATTTTGATGTTTAGTTGATGTTTAGTATGCTTAACATCACAATTTCTATCATTTTTTCAATCTAGATGTGCATAACTTCCATGGCCAAGATCTTTATGAAACTTTAGCATCTTTTGGATCTGAGTTTTTCACATGGTATCAGAGCATTAGGCGGCCAAATGTGCAGGTTTTGCCAGATTTAGAAGAGATTTGTGGGCGAGTTTGCTTTTGTAGCATTCCAATCAAGTTTCTAGCTAAAAATCTTGTTGATTTATGTGTAGAAATTGGATCTTTGTGATCAAAACATCATTTGTATGCATTTCAATTGAAGTAGGGCGAATTCCCTCTATACTTATCAGAATAAGGAGACAAAAATTGTTTTGGAAAGAGGGAGATGCAAGATCCAACAAGATCCTATTAGTTTTCCATTCTAGCATATAGTTTTTTGATTCAATTTCTTGCTTCTTCATGTCAAAAACTTCAAAATTGATGTAACCCTCTGATTTTCAGTTTGCTGAATGATTCAAGAGTGTATTTCAATCTTAGGAGTGAGGGAAAAGCAAGTATATTGAGGTTTGGTCTTGGTTTGATCAAGAAATCATAAAACTAGTGGCTAAAATTGAGAAAAAAGTGAGGAAAAGAGAGAAAAAGTAAGGTTTTAGGTTCCAAATCTTTGTGATTTCTTCTTGTGTTTCATTTGTTGATTCAAGAGAGTGCTTAGTGCATTGGAACAGGTCAAAGATCAGAGATCAATCATTGCAACATGGCTACAAATGGAGGCTACATGTTGGAAAGCAATGATAGGCTTACCTCCCTCAACTATTCTACTTGGAAAGTAAGGATGGAGTCTTTGCTTGAGATGAATGAGTTGATGGATATTGTTGTAGGTGTGGAGGAGAGACCTTTGGCACCTCAAGAACAATTGAGGTATGACAAGAGGGCAAAGAAAGCCCTTCACATGATCAAGATGAATGTGACAAATGAGCTTATCAAAGAGGTTGGTAAGTGCACATCATCTAGTGAAGCTTGGGAAGCCTTGAAGAAGGTTTATGAATCCAAGTCTACTTCTAGAGTGTTGACTTTAAGAAGGCAAATCTTTTCTTGTATGCAAAAGAAGAGTGAGAATGGACATGCTTTTGTTTTGAGAGTTAAAGCATTGAATGATGAGTTAGCATGCATTAATGATGGCATAAATAATGAGGAGCTTGTTCAAGTGATTCTCAATGGCTTGTTGGATGATCATGCTAATCTTGTTCAAAGTTATGCTATCCAAAAATGTTTACCAAGTGTTGGAGACTTGCAAGAGGTCTTGTTGGCTGAAGAATTCAGGTTGCAAGCAAGAGTGGGAGCATCTTCTACATCTCAAGGAGGAGAAGAGGAGGCAATGTTCTCTAAAGGCAAGTTCAAGGGCAAAGGTAAAAGCAATTGGTCTAAAGGGCAAGACCAAGGTGAGCACTCTACTTTTGGCAAAAAGAAGGATAGATCTAAGCTAAAATGTTTCTATTGTGGAGTCAAAGGGCATTTTGCTAGTGATTGTTTTAAGAAAAAGAGGGATCAAGGGGAAAAGCAAACCAATCTAACTATTGATGAGGGTGGGGATGAGCTTCTTTCAAATGATGCTTTTGTTATGTCATCTTGCTTGTTGGCTAATCATGGAGACATTGATCCTTGGTGGATTGATAGTGGAGCCACTTCTCATATGACATATCATAAAGAGTATTTTTCATCTTTAATGGCATTTGATGGTGATAGGAAGGTAATCTATACCGCAAATGATGGTGAGTGTGCAATCAAGGGGATTGGCACAATTCCTATTTCACTTTCTACAAATAGGAATATAGAATTGAAAGATGTTTTGCTCATTCCATCCATTACCAAGAACTTACTTAGTGTAAGCCAAATGCTTGACAAAGGATTCAAAGTTGAGTTTGATGGTGATGCTTGCTTGATCAAAAAGGGGTGTAGTATCATTGCAAAAGGGAAAAGGCAAGGGAAATTGTTCAAGCTTGATGCATGTGTTGTTGCTAACCAAGTTGGATGCATGGCAAATGAACAAATGTCAATTCAAGAGGTATGGCATAAAAGGATGGGACATCTCAACTACAAGGCCTTGGAGGAAATAGCCAAAAAGGAGGTAGTAAGGGGACTTCCCAAGTCTCTTACTTGCTTGAATCATGTTTGTGAAGAATGTGCTTTGTCTAAATCACATAGATTGCCATATACTAGATCTATATCTAGATCTAAGATGCCTTTTTCTCTCTTGCATTCGGATATTCATGGTGTTACTACAATTAGCAATGGAGGTGCTAAGATGTATGTAACTTTCATTGATGATTTTAGTAGATTTTGTTGGGTTTATCTACTAAAGAGCAAGGATGAGGTGTTTGATGTGTTTGTCAAGTTCAAAGTTGCTATTGAGACTCAATTTACAACCAAAATCAAATGCTTGAGGAGCGACAATGGTGGTGAATACATTTCTAACAAATTCAAAGCCTTTTGCGATGAGCATGGGATCAAGAGGGAGTACACATGTCCAAGAACATCACAACAAAATGGAGTGGCCGAGAGGAAGAATAGAACCTTGTGTGAGAGTGCAAAGGCAATGAGATTGAATGCTAATCTTCCTAAACCTTTTTGGAGTGATGCTTTGTTGTGTGCAAATTTCCTATGCAATAGATGGCCAAGTGTTGTATTGGAAGGAAAAACCCCTTTTGAAGCTTTGTTTGGTACGAAGCCTAATGTCAAGTTTCTAAGAACTTTTGGATGCATTTGCTACTTCAACATTACTCTTGATGATAGAACTAAGGAGGATCCATCTTCAAGAAAGGGCATTTTTGTTGGTTATAGTGAAGTAAGCAAAGCATATAGGATTTATGTTCCTTCAATCAAGAAAGTGTTCACAAGTAGGGATGTCATTTTTGATGAAAGTAACATTCCAAAAGTTGTTTCAAGTGATGATGGTGTTGTTGCAACTAATGTGCTTGATGACAATGGAGTTGATGACACATTGGATGTGGATGTTGAAGAAGCCTCTTCAAGTCAAATTCCAAGGAGAACTCCAAGGCATAAAGTGAAACCCTCAAGGCTCACTTATGATGGCAAAGGTAAGCAAGTGGTGGATGGATCCAACTATGCTTTCCTAACTTCTTTTGATGTACCTTCATGTGTAGATGAAGCAAGGCAAAAAGAGGAATGGATCCAAGCAATGGATCTTGAGTTTGAAGCACTTATGAAGAACAACACATGGAGATTGGTGGAGCTTCCAAAGGGCAAAAGTGCAATTGGATGCAAATGGATCTTCAAGGTAAAGACAAATCAAGATGGATCTATCAACAAGTTGAAGGCAAGGTTGGTGGCTAAAGGTTATGCTCAAGAGCATGGCATTGACTATGAGGAAACCTTTGCACCCGTGGCAAAGATGGTGAGCATAAGAGTAATCATTTCCCTTGCAACTCTTTATGGATGGGATCTTTGGCAATTAGACATTTCTAATGCTTTCTTGAATGGTGATCTTGAAGAGGAAGTCTACATGGAGCAACCCGAGAGCTATGTTTCTCATAGCAAGCCTAATCATGTGTGTTTTCTACAAAAAAAGTTTGTATGGTCTTAAGCAAGCACCAAGGAGTTGGTATGCTAGGCTTAACTCTTTTCTACTTTCTCAAAACTTCACTATGAGTGAGTATGATCATTCACTTTACTTTAGAATTAGTGCTAATGATGTTACAATCCTTATAATTTATGTGGATGACATTATTTTAAGTGGAGGGAACAAGGAAGATATAGAAGATATCAAGAAAGCACTAAAAAAGGAATTTGAAGTGCATGATCTTGGTCTTTTGAGCTATATCTTAGGAATAGAAGTAATTAGAACTTCTCAAATCACTTTTATTTCACAAGAGAAGTATGCTATTTCTATTCTCAATAGATTTCATATGGTAGATGCAAATCCTATTGATACACCTATGGAATCACATGTAAAGCTAACTATAAGAGGTAATGAAAGATCCTTCGAGGACATTACTCTCTATAGGAAGCTAATAGGTTCTCTTATATATCTAACCATCACAAGACCTGATTTATCTTATTGTGTTGGTAGATTAAGCCAATTCATGCAAGATCCTAGCATAGAACATTGGAAACTAGGAAAGAGGATCTTGAGATACATCTCGGGAACAAAAGATTTTGGCATTGTTTATAGAGGCTCATCACCTAACTTATTTGGTTTTTCAGATTCAGATTTTGCAGGAGACCTTATGGATAGAAAATCCATAAATGCACATGCTATTTTCATAGGTGATGGAGCTATCTCATGGATGTCGAAGAAACAAGCAACTATATCACTTTCTTCTAGTGAGGCCGAGTACAAAGCTTTGACATCATGCACAAAGGAGATGGTGTGGATCAAGAGGATGATTATGGAGCTTCATTTGCTGGATTTTTCAGAGAGTCCAATCATCTTTTGTGACAACCTTTCAGCCCAAAGTCTAGCAAGCAATCCGGTTTTCCATGCAAGGAGCAAACATATCGAGGTGGCTTACCATTTTGTGAGAGAACAAGTGTTGGCAAAAGAGATCAAGCTTGAACATGTCCCATCAAAGGAATGTGTGGCTGATATCTTTACCAAAGCATTGGGAAAGGACTTATTTTTCAAGCATAGAACAAGTCTTGGTGTACTTTCTAAATCTATGCTAAAACTAGTTGAAGAGGGAGTGTGAAAAATTGTCAACTAGTAGTATTTTCCTAACTTGAGATTTTGTAGGCCTATGGCCAAATAAAAGTTAGAGATAGGTTCATACATGTATGTAGAGGCCCAAAGTATGTGTACACTACTTTTGAGGTCACATTAATTAGAGGAGGTCGAGTGTGGAGCTCTTCTATTGGCTCATAATTTGGTGCATTCCTATTTGACCAAATTTCTAGGTATATGGGTGAATCCTATTGGACCCCAATTTTAGCCTATCATAAGACAAGTGGCCAAGAGGCACTATGGCTGCTATAAATAGCCATCTCCACGAGTATGTACATATCTCATTTTCATTCTATTGAATGAATGTTATGCTCTTTGAAGATCCATCTTCTTCTCTCTCACTTTTTTGTTCATATCTTGCATTCTAGCCACTAGAATTGTGATTTCTTTGTTGCTATGGCTTCACACGTGTGAAATGCAGGTTGTAGGCTCTGAAGTACGGACAGGGACAGCAAGTTTCTGTTTGTGGAAGCTTATGATCAGATTTTGATGTTTAGTTGATGTTTAGTATGCTTAACATCACAATTTCTATCATTTTTTCAATCTAGATGTGCATAACTTCCATGGCCAAGATCTTTATGAAACTTTAGCATCTTTTGGATCTGAGTTTTTCACAACTTTTACTCATTTATGTAGATGACATCATCATTAGTGGAAATAGTGTTGATGGTATTGAGAAAATCAAGATAGATCTATCCTTAGAGTTCAAGATGGTAGATCTAGGGTGTCTTCACTTCATCTTAGGCATAGAAGTACTTAGAGGGTCTGATTTTATCTTTATAAGTCAAGTAAACTATGCTCAAAGTCTTTTGAAGAAGTTTAAGATGGAAGTATGCAAAAGTGTTGACACACCAATGGAGCAAGATGTAAAAGTGCCAAATGAAGATGATGAAAGATCCTTCATGGACATCACTTTGTTTAGGCAACTTATAGGTTCCTTAATGTGGATCACTATAACTAGACCAGATCTTAGCTTTAGTGTATGTAGGTTGAGCCAATCCATGCAAAAGCCATTGAATATCCATTGGAAAAAGGCTAAGAGGATTCTAAGATACATCTCGGGTACATTGGATTTTGGGATTCTATATAGAGGAGATGTGATTAACCTTCATGCATTTAGTGATTCAGATTTTGCAGGGGACAAGAGGGATAGGAAATCAACAAGTGCCTATTCAACTTTCATAGGAGAAGGTGTGGTTTCATGGCTTTCAAAAAAGCAAGAAACTATATCTCTATCTTCAACCGAGGCCGAGTACAAAGCTTTGACAACCACTACAAAGGAGGTACTTTGGATCAAGAGATTATTGGTGGAACTAAAGATCATGGATTCAGAGGAGGCACCAATCATCTACAATGACAATATATCATCCCAACACCTTGCATCTAACCCAATCTTCCATGCAAGATCTAAGCACATTGAGATATGCCATCACTTTGTGAGAGAAATGGTGCAAGCCAAGGAGATTGCTTTGGAGCATGTTCCAAGCAATGAATGTGTAGCTGATCTACTTACTAAACCACTTCAAAAGACACCTTTTATGAAGTTCAGATCATCACTTGGAGTGATTAGTAAAGCAATGATTGAACCAAGCTAGATAGTGAGGAGGAGTGTTAAAAATTCACAATTCTAGCTTGACTAGTTTTGGTCATATGACTTGTAAATAGTTAGATGGTCATGATGTGGCTTGTCACACGTGCCAAATAGCATAGGATTTCATTCATAAGGATGTTCTCAAGTAGACCTAAGTGTTAGAACCTTTGGAATGAGTCCAAATTATGCTTAGATACAAGGGAGAAAAAATAGGAGCTATTTTTGGTAGTTTTTGCATTGTTGAGGGATCTCCAAGATTCCAACCCTAACTTGGTAGGGATGAAAGATCCACCAAAATTATCATTAGGGATAGGTTTAGGGCTACTCATACCTGCCCAAAACCGTGATGGATCATGTATATATAGGTGATGATATCTCACCAAAATCAATCAAGCAATTTCATGTTTTTTCTCTCATAATGGTGCAATTGCTCTCTATGTTCATAATTGTTTGAGTACTTGTGATTACTAATGATTATAGGATTGAATGTAGGTCTGGTGTACAGTACTCAGACTGTGGGAGGCCGTACTTTCACACGTGTGAAGCCTTCTTCAAGGATTTGGGCCATTTAGTGAGGTTCAAGCATAGATTTTTGATGGATTTTGATGGTTCAACTTGTGCTAATCTTATGAAATCATAATCTATTGTTTCCCTCATCATTTCAAGTGTTTTAGGATCCTTATTTGCTGTAATTTTTACAAAGTCTGCTAAACATATTCTCAAATACATTCGAGGGACATTGAATTTTGGTTTGAAGGATGATCAGCCTGAAGTGCCAATATTGATAGGATATACAGATGCTGATTGGGCAAGTAATATTGATGAAAGAAGGTCTACCAATGGTCATACATTCAGTTATGGTACAGCTGCAGTTTCATGGAGCAGCAAAAAGAAACCTACAGTAGCCTTATCCTCGACGAAAGTTGAATATCGAGCACTCAGCAATGTTGCACAAGAAGCGGTATGATTACGAAGATTGCTTGTGGATTTAGGTCAACCATAGGTGGATGCAAGTACCATATCTTGCGACAATCAAAGCTGCATTCACCTTGCCAAAAATCTAGTTTTACATGCTCGAACCAAGCACATCGAAATACATTATCATTTTGTTCGAGAGAAAATTCTTGATGGAGCCATTGATCTTATTTTCTGTAAATCTGAAGATCAAGTGGCAGATATTTTTACTAAGTCATTAGGTAGATGAAAAGTTTCGTACTTTACTAGGAATAGAAAAATTAATTTTATCATTGAGGGAGAGTGTTAGAAATCAATGATAAACTTCATTGTTACACTTCTTAGTTACTATTTACGATGTACTTTATTACTAGCTATAACTAGCCGTTGGCTAGTCTAGTAGTCTACTCCTAGGTTCTCCCTCTCTATCAGGGTTTAGGGTTTATATGTACATTTTACATTCAGTATGTGGTAGTGTGATAGATTGATAGTGCGTGTTCTTCTTCTGGCTTCTTTGGTGATTGCTTATGATGAATGCTTGATGTTGCATATCTGATTATTGACATTATCATTAGAAATACATTATTAGAATAATGATTCTGATATAGTGTAAACTTTTGCTATAATTTTTTTTACAATCTACTATCTGCATACACTCACCCTGAAATTCTAGATGGATTCAAGCCATAGTCTGCTCTAATGATAAACAAACTCGATGGTTCAAATTACCACTTATGGAAATTGATGAGCAATCCATTTCCAAGTGGAAGCTCAGGGATGGAAAGGCTTTCGCCTTGATCGTCGTTAACATCTTCAACACACAGATTGGCCACATCAGACAAGCCCAATCCTCGAAAAGCTTGGGATATATTGAATACATTATACGAAGTGAGAGATGTCACTTCAAAGCTGCATCTGAGGAGAAAGTTCTTCTCTCTCAGAATGTCAAAAAATGATTATGTTCATAATCACATTAATTAATATAAGACTCTATTGGAGCAGATGATGACAATAGGTTCACTGATCGAAGACTCCGACGCTCTAATGACTTGTTTTCAAATTTATCGTCCTCATATGAAAACTGGGTAATGATGACTACCACACACTCAGATATAACATTATCCAAAGTCACAATTTTGCTTCTGCAAGAGGGTTTTTGATGATCTGCTAGTAAATTTTTTGCGAGTTTTGCGAGTTTCATTCTACCCATGGTTCGTCGATTATGTAGCACATGGCATGCTATGTAATATTAACTTCATTTTATATCATATTTAAAAATCTTATGTAGTATGTTGAATGAAACTTATGTAGTATATGCATTAAGAGTTATCATGTTCTCATTTTTTTTGCCTTGACGCACGCGCGCGCACACACACACACACACACACACACACACACACACACACACACACACACACACACTCATGCTTGTATCTTGTTTAATATATATGCATTTTTCAATAGTCCCTTCCTCCAACAACAACATTTTCTTTATGTGGACATTATGGATAATGTCCTTTTGAGGAAGGAGAGGTATAGGTCTATTACCATGCACATGAATGTCCATATTGACCATTGGTCCACACTATTATTATTCCTCATTGGAAGCCTGCATTTATCATGTATTGTTTGGATCTTTGAAAAAGTTATAAGTTATGACAATTTTTGGGCCCTAGTCTTAACTCATTAGCCTTTGTTTCAATATATGAACTTATTCAGTGTAACAAAGCCTATGATTCTCAACCAGAGATAGATAAGAGACACCTAACCCAAAGCCAATAAGAAAAAAATCAAACAAGACATCATTTACTCTCTTTTAAGTTTGAATAGTTAGGGAGGTAGAAATGAGCCAATAAGATTTTGAGGCCAAGGCCCCCCTCTCCACTATAAATAGGGGCAAATTCGAGTTGCTCCTCATGTTCAAATCTTCATTTCAATATAAGCAGATTGGCTCTCTTATGGAATAAACTTGTGAATATCCTAGCTCTCTATTCTCATGCTTTTGTTGTATTTTTCTGAATGTTAGATCTGGATATTATTGGAATTGTATGTTCTTATGCTTTTGTGTGTGTGTGTGTGTGTGTGTGTGTGTGTGTGAGAGAGAGAGAGAGAGAGAGAGAGAGAGAGAGAGAGAGAGAGAGAGAGAGAGAGAGAGAGAGAGAGAGAGAGAGAGAGAGAGAGAGAGAAGTAAGCATCTATCTCATTGTGGATCGTAGGGTTAATGAATGTAGTGTTAATGGTTAGGGTTGATGGATGTTAGAGTTAGATGTGGATTTTCCATACATGCTTAATTATGAGATATGTTATCGCTCTCATGGGATCGAACCTACACAGAGTTTTGATATGTACTCTCATTACTAGTCATAATTAAGTTGAGTTTTTGAGTCAAATTTGAGAATTGTGAATTTTGCTTGTATAACACTCTCTCTCTACTCAAGACCAATTGGTCTATTCTCTCTCTACCTGAGGAGAGGAGCTTAATTTTGGTTAGTTTTTTTCATGAAGCACTTCTCTTACATGTGAAAACACGTTGGTTATCAATCTATGCATCTATCTTTGCCTCTCTGCCTTAGATTTTGATCTAGATCTTGGATTTCAATCTAGTATTGATCTCCAGTGCATCAACTTTGCTTAAGAGATCATTCCCACAACTTAGGACATTCCCACACGTGTGAAATTTCACAATACCAGCTCCTTGGTGCTTGCTTAAGTCCATACAAACTCTTTTGTAGAAAACACACATGATTAGGCTTGCCATGTGAGATGTAGCCCTCGGGTTGCTCCGTAAACACCTCCTCCTCAAGATCACCATTCAAGAATGCATTTGTGGTATCCAATTGTCAAGATTTCATCCAAAAAGTGTTGCAAATGAAATAATGACTCGAATTCTTACCATCTTTGCCATGGGTGTAAAGGTCTCATCATAGTCAATTCCATACTCTTGTGCATATCCTTTTCCCACCAACCTTGCCTTGTACTTGTTGATTGCTCCATCTTGGTTTGTCTTTACTTTGAAGATCTACTTGCATTCAATAGCCTTCTTGTCCTTTGGAAGTTCCATCAATATCCATGTGTCATTCTTCATAAGAGCTTGATACTCAAGATCCATTGCTTGGATCCACTCCTCTTTTGGTCTTGCTTCATCTACACCTATAGGTTCATCAAAAGAGGTTAGAAAAGCATAGTTTGTACCACAAATAACTTGCTTATCTTTTTCATCGTAAGTGAGTCTCAAAGGTTGTTGCCTTTGGCTTGATGTCCTCCTTTTATTTTGATTTGAAGTAGGCTCTTCAACATCAACATCCAAAGTATCATCAATGTCATCAACATCAAGAATGTTAGATCCAACATCCACACTACCACTTGAAGAAACTTCTGGAAAGTTTCCCTCATAAAAAATGACCTCTTTTCCAATGACCACTTTCTTAGTTGAAGGAATATAAACTTTGTAAGCCTTGCTCACCTCACTATAACTAACAAATATATCTTTCTTTGAAGATGGATCCTCCTTTGTCCTATCATCAGGAGTGATGTTGAGATAACAAATGCATCCAAAAGTTTTAAAAAACTTGACACTCGGCCTCCTACCAAACAAGACCTCAAAAGGGATTTTTCCATCCATACCACAATTGGCCATCTAATACCACACTCAGCCATCTATTGCATAGAAAATTAGCACACAACAAAGCTTGATCCCAAAAGGATTTAGGAAGATTTGCACCTAACCTCATGGATTTGGCTCCTTCACATAAGGTTCTATTATTCCTCTCGACAACTCCATTTTGTTGTGGTGTCCTTGGGCTTGTGTACTCCCTCTTGATCCCATTTGCATCTTTGCCATCACCTCCAATGACTTGTAGTTGAGATGCCCCAATCTCTTGTGCCATACCTCTTGCATTGCCAATTTCCCCTTTGCCATACATCCAACTTGGTTAGCAACAACACAAGCATCAAGTTTAAACAACTTACCTTGCCTCTTCCCTTTTGTAATAAATTCATCCTCCTTCTTGATCAAACAAGCGTCACCATCAAATTACACTTTGAATCCCTTGTCAAGCATTTGACTCACACTAAGAAGGTTTTAAGTGATAGATGGAATGAACAAAACATCCTTCTAATTACCTTCCTATTAGTCACAGAGGGAAATGGGAATTGTGAAAATCTCTTTGATTGTACACTCACCATCATTGATCGTGTAGATCAGGCTTCTTGTCATCTTCAAATGCCATCAATGATGAACTATCAATCCAACAAGGATCAATATCTCCATGATTAGCCAACAAGCAAGATGACATAACAAAATCATCATTTGAATTTTGTTCATCAACAGCATCTTCATCAAGAGTTAGATTGGTTTGCTTCTCACCTTGATCTCTTTTTTTCTTGAAGCAATCACTTGCAAAATCCCCTTTGACTCCACAAATCTATCTTTCTTCATGCAACAAAAGTAGAAGGATCATCTTGATCTTGACCCTTTGACCACTTAATTTTGGCTTTGCCCTGGAACTTGCCTTTGATGAACATTGCTTCCTCCTCTCCAACTTGAGATGTAGAAGATGTTCCTCCTCTTGATAAAAGCCTAAACTCCTCATTCATCAAGATTTCTTGAAAATCCTCCATACTTGAAAATGTATTTTGAATAGAAAAACTTTGAACCAAATTAGCGTGATCATCCAACAAGCCATTAAGAACAACATGAACAAGCTCCACATCCTTATGCTTTCACTAATGCATGCTAGTTCATCACTCAAATTTTTAACTCTCAAAACAAAAACATGAGCACATTCATCCTTGTTTTGAAGACTTTGAAAAATTTTCCTTCTTAGGGTTAGGACTCATAAACCTTCTTTAAAGATTTCCAAGTCTCACTTAATGTTGTGCACTTACCAACTTCCTTGAGAAGTTCATTAGTCACATTTATCTTGATCACATGTAGAGCTTTCTTTGCCCTCTTGTCATACCTCAATATTTCTTGAGGTTCCAAAGGCCTCTCCTCCACACCTACAACAATATCCATCAAATCATTCATCTCAAACAAAGATTCCATCCTCACCTTTCAAGTAGAATAATTTGTTAAGGTAAGCTTATCATTGTCTTACAACATGAAGCCACTTGAGGCTAGCATGTTGTAATGATCTAATCTTCTCTTTGAACCTATTCTAATGCACTTAGAACTCCCTTGAAAATCAACAAATGAAACTCAAGAAGAAATCACAAAGATATGGAAACAATCTAGCCTCTCTTCTTTCTCTTTTCTAGCAAATCCTAGCACATAGAATGTTGATTTTTTTATCACAATAGATCTAAACACAATATGATGAACTTTTGACAACACCTAAGATTGAAAAACACTCTTGAAAAAGTTCAGAATTAAAATCAAGAGATCCTATCAAATTTAGGATTCTTCCAAAAATGCAAGATATTGAATCAAGCAAAATCTATATGCAAAGGCTAGAATTTTGATACATCATCTAATAGAATGTAGCATCCCCAACATAAGCAATTTTTTTCTCCACAATACAGTAAGTGGTTTCAAAAATTGGCCTAATACAAGTGTTTTGACCTGAAATGATTTTAAGATCACAAAAATCCAATCTCTATACTTGAAACTACAAGATTTGAGCTAAAAACACCAAAAACACCTCCAAATCAGCATAGAATTTATGGCGCCCTCAAATCAACTTTGGAAAATCCACTAATTTTGGCCTGAAACCTGCTTTGATACAATGTGAAAAAATCAGATCCAAAACATGCTTGATGGATCAACAAGATCTTAATTGCATGAATGACAAATAGTATAGTGTGATTGCCCACACAAATTGAACACCAAACACTTTACCATGAAAACCGTCCAAGGCAAAATCTTTTCATCAAGTTGAGACTGCATCTTTTCTAGCTGCATATGCTATTTTTGACCCAGTTTCTCGAACTCGTCAATCATCTTCTCTGCAGTAGCATTGATATTCGTTGATGCAATAATTGTGGATGTCGTCTTGGTTTGCCCTGCTGTATAAGACAACATTCCAACATTTGGTTCATCGTCAGAATCCTCATCCTCCTCATGAATTGCATCAGTCATAGTGCAATAGAATCCTCTGATCCAAAGCACTTCTTTTGTTGATGTAGTGAGTGCTTTATACTCGGCCTCACAAGAAGAAAGAGAGATAGTATCTTGCTTTTTGGAAAGTCAAGATATGAGATTTCCTCCAAAAAAGATAGTATATACACTTGTGGACTTTCGATCCATCTTCTCACCTGCAAAGTCCAGATTTGAGTAGCCAATAATAGATAAATCTTCACTCTTCTAAAGTAAACCATAATTATGTGATGAAGATATATACTTGAGCACCCTCTTGGCCATCTTCCAATGTTGGATTTTTGGATCTTGCATAGATTGGCTCAACTTGTGCACACAATAACTCAAGTGGGGCCTAGTGATGGTAAGCCATATCAAGGAGCCAATAAGAATCCTAAAAAGTGTGATGTCCTCGAAGGATCATCACCTTTATTAGGATCTTTTACAATGTGCTCCATTGGTGTGTCAATGCCCTTACAACCGTCCATATGAAATTTTTTCAACATAGCAAGAGCATATCTAGATTGACAAATAAAAGCATAATCATCATGAAAGTCAATCTCTAGGCCTCATATGTAATGGATCCCTCCTAGATCTTGCATCTTAAACTCTTTTCCAAGTGCTATTTTGGTCTCTTCAACCAATTTGATACAACTTCCACAAAGGATTATGTCATCTACATAAATGAGAAGAATAACAATGTCACTATCAACAAACTTGATATACATGGAAGGATCATAGTCACCAAGAGTGAATCCTAGTGAGATAAGAAAAGAGTTGAGTATCTCATACTCGGGATCTTGGTGCTTGCTTGAGTCCATAAAGACTCTTGAAAAGCAAGCACACCTTTGATGCATCCTTGATGAATCCTTGAGGTTGTTCCATGTAAATTTCCTCTTGAAGATAGCCATTGAGAAATGCATTGGAAACATCCAATTGGAACACCTTCCACTTGAAATAGGTAGCAAGAGATATAAGAATCCTTATTGTCACCATTTTTGCCATGGGTGCAAAGGTCTCTTCATAATCAAGTCTATGGATTTGAGCAAATCCCTTGGCACATAATCTTGCCTTGTACTTGTTGATAGTACCATCTTGATTATACTTGATTCGAAATACCCACTTGAATCCAATGATATGCTTGTTGGATGGAGGATCCACATGCTCCCAAGTGTTGTTGATGATCAAGGCTTCATATTCTTGCTTCATGGCATCATACCACTCCTTGGTATTGAGTGCCTCTTCAACATCCTTTGGCTCTTCATGTGAGATGAAATATGCAAAGTTGGTGAAATCAAGAGTGTCACTTTGATGAACAAAATTTTAGATACAGATGATCAAACGTTTAGTGTTCAATCAAAAAATCACATATGGTGGTTGGCGGCATTCCAAGTATACATTTCAATTTTCATTTAGAATATCTATATTAACAATTCGTACCTTGCCAATTTTTATTGACATGTCATACATTACTTGTTTCTATACAGGTCTTGAAAGAGGACCATAAAATACTATCATGGATATTTTCAAGAACAAATTATGGCGAGATTATAAAGAGACATTTGGAGGGTGAGAAATTTACAGTCGATTCAATGGCACCTTGGAGGGGATTTGAAAATATTAAAATGTATGTATAATGTCTCTCATGGGGCAACATCAAAGCGTCCATGTCTTTATTGCATGAAGGATTGCTACAATATGAATTTGGGACGATCAACAAACACTGGCCCAACACGAGAAACTAAAGATCCAAATATGAAAAGTGTTCTGCCGATTCCATTAAAATATGTTCACATATGCACATTGCATACTGAGGTTCGTATTATTGAAAAACTAATTTACCTGCATATTCTACTATCATGGAATCATAAACCAGAGGTAGTTGCTAAAGCAGCAATTAGGAGGTTGGAAATAGTTCTGTCAAATGCAAAACTACATAAAGGGAATGTCACGATTGAAAAAAGTGACAGACTCTCAGGGAAAAAAGGAAACGTTCCTAATAAGCCATCAATTGGAGGTGCTAAAGCAAGAAGATTCTTATCCAATCACACATGCAAAGAATCAAGTGTCAGATACGAAATTTGGAGAGAAATTGTTCAAGCCACACGAACATTGGAAGGAAGTAATTGAGTGGAAAAGAGACAAGTGTGGACCAACTTAGACAAACTCATAGGTGTTATTAGGAAAGAAAACCTATCATCAGAAGATATGAGGATTTTTTGCACCACATTTGTAAAATTTGTACATGATTGTTGGGGAAAAGCCAACGTTACTCATTACATGGTGCTAATCTATATCATTACCTGGTACTTTTCTCATTATATTTTTGTCTACTGATGTAACCAATCAAAACTATTGTTTGTAGCACATCCTTCTTCATCATGCAACTTATTTTGCAAAGAAATATGGGAGCTTAAGTATTTGGTCCTCACAAGGCATGGAAAAATCTCATTGGCAAGCAAGGGGAGCATTTCATAGAGCAACAAATCATGGAGGACACAATTCAAAAAAACGATCATTTCGAAAGACATTCAAATTCATTACAAAAGAGAGATCCTTGTAATATATCAAAAATCTATTAGAGAAAATTATTTAATTATCATCATCATTCTCTTCAAGATTCAGACGGATGGTATTGTCATGAAAGTATAATCTCCTTTCATATGGATCCAAAAATTCTAAATTTTTCCTCTTGCTCATATCAGTGTAACCCAAATAAAGGGCCATTGCATATGATCTTTTTGTAGTCTCATTGGGAGTATAATCCAATATCTTAATAGCCAAAACTCTCTTCACAAAAATTATTTTATATGTTCCTCTTGCGTACTTATGGCCTCCTAAACAAACTGATAATGATTTGATGGCCATAATGACAGTGGTTGCATATGGATTATAAGATGAATGATATATACAAATCTCATTATTTTGAAAGTTTTTCAAATAATGAGATAGAGAAACATCTTTTCTCTCGGCTGATACACCTCGGACGCCTCCATGTCTCATACCAAAGGCATCTATTTCAATAGCATCCTGTAAACGAGAAAAGAAAATAAATTTAGAATGATACATAACATTGCAAACTCAATAAGAAAACTGAACAATATCAATACCAATAGAATATCTACTTACCAGTCCATAATCTTTGTAATCAACGACATTTGCTCTGCTGATGTCATGTCCTCCAATCGCCTCTACATTTCCGGAGGGGATATATCTAGGCCTAGGGGGATATCTTTTTTGAAATTCCAAAAATTTCTTCTCTGTAGGCAAAGTCTATTCATAGGCTTTAGATTTTTCAATCATGGCCTCCAAGGCCTCATTGCCAGATTTTCAATTGCCATCTTTATCATAATCTATCTCACTTTCAAGGTCATCATATGAGTAATCAACAATTTCAAAAAATTCTGATAAAGTTTGAGCAAAAATTGAGAGGATTTCATCGTCTCTCAAATTCAATACATCTTCTATATCATTAAATGAAATATACACTCATTATTTATAAAATATAAAGGAACATCGAGTAGAGTTAATTGATTAATAGGAGATGCAGATGGAAGAGAATCAGAGAGGATTATAGAACGAGAGAGAGTTTTTTGATAATCTGAAGCCATAGAAGCTTCAGCTTCAACCCCTATATTAGTATCTGCATCATTTACATCAACTGGAGCAGGTGCAGATGCTTCGATCAATGGAACAGTTGAAGATTCAACAGACTCATCATCTGGAATTTCAGCAGATATGTAGAACACAAAAGCCATTCCCTTGATTAGAAGGCGACATATTCTTTTGTGGATATCACGATATATATTTCTTTTGAAATGGTCATGTAGGTTAGAGTACTTTCTATTGTGTTTATGCTTAGAGGATGGTTGGGAATGTACAAGGTCCTGAAAATGAACGAAACAAAAATTATTTATATCCAAAACAGGAGTACTAATAATCTGAGAAAAATTATCAAGATAAGAAATTTAATTATAACGATTCTCATAAACTAGCTTATCGATATCGAAGGGAGCAAAAAACAATATTAGCAAAATACTCTAATTTGTCAGATGGAATGTCACTGGTATTAAAAAAATCCATAAGTTTGTCATCTGAGGCCATGGAGGAACTAGCCATATTGAATCCGATATCGGTTCAACGCGTCAGATAAATATTGGTAGAGAAATAAAGCAAAGTGCGCTCGCTGATCCGATATGGTAAGGCCGAGAATGAAATTTTTCGAAAAGCACTGGTCGGAAGTGGCTGATATCGGATCAGTGCGCCTGAATGAATACGAGCATGCACAACAAGGGATGGCGTGCGTCGATTTGATATCGGGAGAATGCAGAAAAATAAGAAGGCTAGAGAGTTCAGAATAAAAGATTACGGAATGAAAAGTGGTGCACATATTTATAGCCAATTATTGTTGATCACAGCCATACATTTGTCAAATAACGAATTGTGATTTACAGCCTATATTTATCCACCAATCAAAATGAGACTAATTTGTACCTACGTCGAAATAGATCTGGCTGATTAACTAGTCTAGTACTAGATTCAACGAATCATCATTAGCCCTGTGCCGGAATACATTAAATAGACAATCACTAGCCTCCTAGAATAATCATTAAAAAAATTATAAACAATTGACTAATGGATATCATTGAAAAACGTGAACGAGGAGAATTATTACAATCTCTTGCCCTATTTAAGCACCGTAAAGACGACATTTTTTCTTTTGAGATAATGTTCATTTAGAACATTTTCATAAGTCTTTTATTATGCATTCCAGTATGATTTTTCTACGTATGGGATATCGGATCAGCGCGCTTGGCAGACGATGTATTTGCTGCATTTGGACTGTGCACGTCGAATCGCTATTCCAGGACCAAAATATTATCAAAATTTTTGAAACTATTGGACCCTATATGCATGATCAAAGCTTGATTCAGAAGACTCTTCATTCTGGCCAAAGTTATGCAGAATCTATCAAATCAAGCTCTGATCATTCATATTGCGTCCAATATCGGATGAGCACGCGAGAATACATACTATGGTTGTCAAATGCTTTATATGCGCGTTGATTAGCTATCGGGTGAAAATCTGACCTTTGGAATTTTCCAAAATTATAATTATTGGATATAAAAAAGGTCTTATATTTAAAGCTTAACATTGTCAATTTCAGCATTAAATGGTAGAAGTGTGATCAATTGTAGATGTGACCATACTTTATTTGAAATTAGTTCTAGTTAATTTGATATGGACTAATCATTTTGATGACTGATGGATATTTAGATTGATTTGGTCGACAAGCCTTTGAGTAATCATCATCGTAATACGAGCCACCATGTTTGCAACCATTTCTGATTTTCTCTATATATACTAATCGACGATGCTGAAATTTTTTTGCTTATAGTTATTTGTATCCATGCGATATCGATTCAGCGCGCTCGAAAACAACTTCCTTCAATCCGTTCCTACTCACTCGCACCCATCTATTACCAGCTAACGGATTGTTTAGCTCAGGTATCGCTTTGACGTGCCCGACCTAAGGTCTGATCCTGAAATCAACATTATCGCGCGCTGATCCGCTACTACACAGTAATGGTGCGGACCAAGCAGACAACACGAGGGCATTAAGGTGGAATACCAATTTCAGGTGCGGGTCAGGGAAATCCACAACCACCACCTCGACCACCACCACCACCTCCTAGGCCAAGGGACAGAAGAAGAAACCCACCCTGGCTCAAGGATATTCGGAAGCTTCAGAAGACAAATAATCTTCTAATTCCGAAATCTCACATACAGAGGTCCATCAGGTAGGTGACAAAAAGTCTATCTATAGATGTGAGATGAAGTAACAGCAATTGAGGCGCTGCACACAGCATATGAGGATTTTCAGGTGAAATTTTTTTTTGATACTATTGTTGGAGCTGTCCATGCCAAGAGGGTGACCATCATGCCCAAGGATTTCAACATTGTGTTCAGGATTCGGGACACATATGACAACTTGCTGAATACTTTAGACCTGCTCCCTCCTCTCCTCCAAAACAAGACTCAGAGAGGAGAAAATAAAAGCAATCTCAAACAACCCAGCTTGTTATTCATATACAAAACAAGAGTGTTTCAAAGAAGAGGAGGTCTCTCGACCCTCCATCTAAAGCGAGGGATTTTTCCAAGACATCTCCTCTGAATACTATTCTTTCTTCTAGGCATTCTCCTCCTAATTCTCCTCCTAAGTCTCCTTCTTCTCCTTCCACTCCATCTTTAACTTCTCCTGCTAAATCTTCCTCTCCTAATCAATCTCCACCTCCTAAATCTCCTCCTCCTCCTAGACCCATAAATATTAGTTTCCCTCCTCCTGTTGTTGGAAGCGATTTAGATGATTTTGTTAGTGTAAAGGTAGAATCAATTTTGAATGACAATTCTTTATGTGGTTTATCAGTGTTACTTTCGTCACCCCCTGCACTTGCCTTTGTAAATAGTTCTCAATATGTACAGTATGACCAATTGTTAAATACGTATCTTAAAGGTTTAGGTCCTCGATACAGTTTTAGGATGCCAAAGACCAATGCTGGTCTCCCCCTTTCTAGTTTAGATACTGGTGAATTAGAAAGTAGGGATAAAATGCTAGGGGACAATGTAGGAGGTGGGGCAATTCAGTACTGGATGGAGTTCTTCCAGACCCCATTGTTTATAGATGTTGCATTGTTTCCCCTTCAATTCATGACAGCATTTATTTTTCCTGATTTCAAAAGTTTGCACGATGATAGGCTCCAATACGTCACACTGGGGACTCCAATTCTTGTGCTGCCATACATAACAAAGTAAGTGTCTATTTTTCAGATTTTATTTTATTGAATTTTTCATAAAAATTTTGATTTCACATTGATTGTCATAAATTTCTTGTTTTCTGATTTCAGTGATCATTGGAGCTTATATGTGTTGTCCATGTACGTCAATGATGAGGGTGTGTGTAATCCAGTTTGTTTGAAGATGAACTCTATTACACACACACACACAAAATTGCCAGGACCCATATATTGAAAATACTGGAACTCTTTCCAGTACCAAATGCAAAAGCATACTCAAAGCTGAAAATGGTTGATGCAGAGGTATAAATTTTTTAATATCGGTTCGACGCGCCCTTGTAGTTATTGATTGGTTTATTTTTCCAACGTGCGGGCTGATCCGATATTCAATCAAAATTTTTTGATATCGGTTCGACACGCGCTTGTTTCCGTTGTAGATTTTATTCTTACATCCTGCGCGTTGATCCGATATCTCATAATGTTCAAATTTGGATTATGTAGTACCGTATGCAATGACAAATACTTTTTTAATTGGCTTGCATTACAAGATGGACTTTCAAATCTGGAAGAGATAATATTCGATTAATTGTGTTTTTGTTTTTTTCATATACAAACTCCTATTAACTGATCTTTGATTAATTACATTTAACTGTGTTTATGTTTTTTTTCAGTTTAAATGCCCGAAGGTCTCCCCAATGGTATTAGCTAATGCAAATAGGCCTACTACTCACACGTGGGAACATGCTCCACACATGTGTGATTTACACATGTACATGAAAATGAAAAAGAATCAAGCCAAAATTTGCATATTTTTCACGAGCATGCTTACTTGTTAGTTGAAGGTCCTCCTATGTCTTACATGTTGTCATGTCTTGCAATAACCATTCAAAAGTATTGACTAAACTCATGGCTACGTTGGGCCTAGCTCTCCAAACCTGTTGTGATCTTTCTTATCGTCTAATTCTTGATTGTGGATCATGGTATTGGGATATACTAAGGGAAAATATCTATTGTCATTGTTGCTAGCAGATCTTTTGCCCTAAATATACCCTTTCAAATGGACTCCATATTTCCATTTTGACTCTATCACAATCAAATTTCTTATCCCATCAAGTAGGTCACATACAAGATATTGACTCGGGATGTTACCATTGGGGACTCCACAAGGGACTAATGCATGCTTGTGGCTACTTCAACCCTTCACTATTGCTCATGATACTGACTCAAGAACTGATGACCTTTTGGTGTTTTTCTTATAACCTATTCATGTGGCATTGAGCAAGTCATGCTCAAGGTTTTAACCAATGTGCAATGGATTTCCAAGATAGCTCTCAAGATTTTGTTTGCTCAATGTGATCTCAAGAGGCAATTAGACATTGAAGTTATCTAGACCCCCGTGGCCCAAATCCAAGTGTCCCCTTGGCCTACCAGATGGGTCAGAAGCAAAGCATTGACTATCGGGGACCAAGATGATGACTCCACTACTTTCTCGCTTGGTGAATGACCCAAGATTTTGGTCATTGGACCCTAAGACTACTAGCTTGTTCTTGTGACTATTGCTACCTATGTCAATACTTTGTTCTTTTGGTTGGGGGAAACGGGAGGCGAAGGGGGGGGCAGGGGGGATGGTGTGATCCAAACTTGTCCCCACCCAAGGCATTGCATGGTGCAATGTTGTCGAGATTGTCATTTTGAACTAGGCTAGAAATGTAATTAATAACTTTGTGAGGACCCATGCACTCCAATTAGGGTATGTGGAGTAGTGCATGCTAATTGACAACTTTTATGCATGCTGAGGATATCAAAAACATTGAAGTATGAATTTAGTAAAGGATCGGAGTTCTAGAAGGAATGTTATTAGGCTCCAGAGGTCTACATATACCTATATATTATTAGGCTCTAGAGGTCTATATATACCTATAGGAACTCGCCCTCCTACACACCTATTTTTTGGTATTTAGTTGTCAGAAACCTCTCCTCTCTTCAGTCATTTTTGCTCAAGGGTGAAGCTGATTGGGGTTTGACTTTTATTTTGCACATGAGAATAATGTAGATACTGACGTAAATATTGCCACATAAGTATTGGATATCCTTGTAAATATAAATCCAAATCTAGCGATAAGTAAAGTTGTAATTAAACCTTTTTGGAGTTTGACCAATATCTTAATTTTGAGAAAGATATCTCAGATGCCATACATGTTGTAGGAATATCTTTTGAGTTTAGAATAAATATAATCAATTACAACTTGATATATGAATTTTTTTTTTATGAAGAACTAAAGAATAGAACAATTTTATTAATCGATTCTATAATATAATGTCTATTGCAATATTCAAATGCAAATGACTCCATAAGAGAGCTCTTTCCTTTAAAATCCTTGTTTTTTGTTTTCCTTAAAAAAGAAGGCTCTAAAATCATGTAGTTGTCTTTTTTTATGAGTGCTCCTCGACTGTGAAATACCCAATGGTGCCATATCATACAAAGTAAGTTCTCTATTATGTATTGTGCTCCATTTGTCATACTATAACAACAAGGTTAATATAGATTTTGTAGTAAATAGTATCGTTCCCACAGAGGACAGCGTTTGAAAGTTATGTTTTTGGTACAATTTATGATAAGTGGTTTTGAGTGTTATTCTGGTTGTCGACAGACATTAAAAAGTAACCAATATTACTTGTGTTTGGGGAATGTAATGTTAATAATTTCAGAACAACAATCTGGCCTTTATCAAATCGAGTGAAACGCGTTCTACAGATGAGATGTTATCAGAGTAGTACAGCAGTGCTACACTCTGGCTGATTAAGGTGTCAACAGAGAGTCGAGAAATGTTCGATGTTTTCGTGTTTGAGTAGACAATTAGTTAATCGCATTCGCGAACTGTTCGTTTCTAGACAGAAGTCCTCAACAACTTAAGTCCAATTTAATGGTTAAAGAACACGAATAGTTTTAGAGCACGTTAGAAACTTATGTCAATTACAATCAGGAACACAGACCAAAGACTCAATTCTTCAGACATGGACTGTCACCTCATATGTATACATACAGCTTTATTCAATGAACGTGCTAGACTGCACCAAAGATAGTCGTTATTCGAGTGCCAAAAAGAAAGTCTTCACGACAGACAAATAAGATGGTTTTAAGACAGTTCTTTAGAGCATGTTTTACGGATACATAGCAAACGACTGTAATGCGCTAGAGAGTCTGTCTGATTAGAGAGTAATTCATGTAATGCGTTAGAGATTGCTAGTAGACTCAAGATCACTCACACTCAACAGTGCGGAGAACAAGATAAGGGAGAATAACTCTCAACGCTCTATTCACTTCTTCAACCTCTTACATATGCATAAACTCTTCTCTCTCGATGCTCAAGACTAAAGTGTGAGATCAATATATGTTCTACGGGGCGAACAAGCACACCTCTAAAACAACAGGTGCATCGCTCCTGTGAAAGGGTCTAGTTAACAGTTAGACTAAGTATACGTTCAATTATACCATAAGAGGTATATTTAACTAAGAGTTAAGATTACTCTAGTTTAACATGTCTTTTCATATCTAGTCGTTTCATGTGGACGACCTAGTAAAGGTTATCCAAGGCAATGTCTTTCCTTTTAAAGGTCTTGCCCTTAATTACAAGGCAAGTACTTAGGAGATATATTCCAAAAAATGACTTAAGCCTCTTCATGATTTATACTTATCCAGCTCATATCTTCATTTTCGAGTATATCATGCCATATTTATGTTGATATTCAATATTTAACAATTTCGTGGCATCACACCATTACATACAAATGAGACTTTTATATTATTTATTAGTTTTGATACTTTCTTTCCTTTAATGTTATAGTGAGCACTGGAGTTTAAATAACATTGAAATTAAGATAATGTTCTAAACTTATCTTGTATAATTAGGTTGAAGTCAACCAACAATACCCATCGCATGTTGATGGTTTGCTTCCAGCTATATTGAATAATTTTTTGGTGAATTGAATGTTGTTAGCACTGAGATAAATCTTGATAATTTCAAATATAATTTCTAGTTATTTCTGAAAGTCATTATGAATCTATTGTGTGTCTAATTGAATTTATTTCTAATCCTTAAAGCCCCCAACAGAATGACTCGTTAGCTATGGTTGGTATACATTGTACAATGCCAAACTATTTCTTGAGTGGTATAACCTTCAGAAAGAAATCGATCTTGCAAAGGCAATTTCTAATTGTGAAGAATTGCCAAAAATTGGCAAATCTAGCTTGATCAAAAACCATGTAGAATAGTGTAAATTGTGTACACAAGTGGGTCCCACACATGTGAGGCCATGATGCCACATGGGAAATCCATCCTAATGTAGGTTAGGTCAAGTCAAGAGAGTTGGTCATGTCTATTTGGTGGTCATCCCTACTTTATAGGACCTACACCTAAGTCTAAGGTGAAAATTTGACCAACTAACTACCTACCAAGCATAATTCTAGGAAATAGACTAGGGTTTCATTTTAGGTCAAGGAGAGTGAGTTAACTTCCTTATTACATGTTGGAAATCCACCTAACTTCAAGAAGGAAGTCGAATTTGCTATGTATTCTTTCTCTCCATAGTGAGAAGAAAGAAAATTTTTGGAGCTCATTGGCAATCTCAAGCTAGTTCACTATGTACATTGAGTTTTTGTGATCCAAATGAAACCAAATCAATTTCTACTTGTTTCTCAGGTTGAAGGCCGTACTACAGCCTGTATTACACACGTGTGGGCTCGGATTTCAATGTTTATCAATGCTTTTGATTGTTAATGCTTGTTGTTTGTCAAATTGCCAATCTAGATCAACTTTTTTGTGTCTAGTTTTTTGATAGATTGTTAAGCAAGCATCCAATCACTCTTGTGAATATTTTGTAGATCCATTTATGGTCCTAAAGTACAGTACTTTCACATGGTATCAGAGCCAATTACAAGAGCATAAGCCATAGATCTAATGCAAATCCATTTTTAGCAAGTTTTGGTGCTAAAAACTAGTATTGAGAGGGCAAGCTAGAATCTTGATTTTGGTGAGGAGATTTGATCCCAAACTTGGTAGGGGTCCAAATCCGTACTATCCACATGTGTGGGCACCTCTAAACCTGTATTTAATGCATGGTATTCATTTGATCCAAAAAAATTCAATTTGTGAGCTGTTGGTGTAACTTTTGGTGGAGATCCTAGGATAATCTACCAAGATCATTTGCCATTGATTAGATTTGAATTTGTTTCATGGAATCTAATCAATCTAGGCTGATTTCAAGTCCTATTAAGGTTAAAAACAGGTCGTGAAAGTACACCAAGAAGGAAGAAAGAGATTAAGTCATTTTTTTTGTCCAAAAATAGCCAAATTTGGCAAGATTTGATTGTAAGTAGATTTCACATCATCTTATCTTCATTCCAACTTTGTGAGGGAGTGCTAGAACTGAGATTATAAGTCCATTTGTTGGACTAGAAATCTAATTTGAGTGAAAAACTACAAGAGAGAGACCTTAGTGAGTTTCTAGAGACAATCAAATCCATTTCTTGGCAAGATTTGTTTGAAAGTAGTTTTCACTTCATCTTATCTTCATTCTAGCTTTGTGAGGGAGTGATAGAGCTGTGATTATAAGTCCATTTGTTGGATTAGAAATCAAATTTGAGTGAAACACTGCAAGTGTGAGACCTTTGTGAGTTTCAAGTCAATCAAATCTATTTCTTGTTTGTAGAAGTCACTAGTAAGATGGAATCTGCTGGAGCATACCTTCTAGAAGCTAGTGAGAGATTGAATTCTACAAATTATGCTATTTGGAAGGTTAGGATGGAGTCACTCTTGGTGCTCCAAGACCTTCATGAGTTCTTGATTGAAGATGAAGATGAACCTCTAGGTGCACAGGAGTTAGTTAGATACAAGAAGAGATCTAGGCTTGCACTTCATTGTGTGAAGATGAATGTGAGCAATGATTTGTTGAGAGAAGTATCAGCATGTACTGGTGCTAAAGAGGCCTGGGAGTCTTTAAAATCAATCTATGAATCTAGTAACACTTCAAGAGTACTCATGCTTAGAAATCAGATTTTGCAAAGCATGAAGAGAAGTGAGGAGAGTGCACAGGATTATGTACTCAGAATCAAGTCTCTAAATAGGGAGTTGGCTTCCATTGGAGAGAAGATTCATGATGGAGAGCTTGTACAAATTGTCCTTAATGGTCTAGGAGATGACTTTGCAAATTTGGTCCAAAGTTTTTCCATCCAAGACACTTTGCCAACTATAGAAAAACTTCACAGTGTATTAGTGGCTGAAGAGTGTAGGATGCTCCATGCAAAATCTAGGATGAGTTCCTTGTCTTTTCAGGATGGTGATGAGAAAGCCAATTTCTCATTCAAGGGCAAAAAGAAGACCAATGGAAAGAAGAAGCATCCAAAGGAGGCCAAAGAAGAGGATGATGCATCAAGCTCAAAGGACGAGTCAAAGCAAAAATGCTTCTTTTGTGGAAAGAAGGGGCATTATGCATCTGAATGCTACAAGAGGCTAAGAGCACAAGTGGAGGAGGACAAACAAGGAAACCTTGCAAAGGAGGAGGAGGAGGATGAAGTAGATGTATTCTTGATGGCATCTACATCCTCACCAACAAGCAATAGCAATTCAAGAGACAATTGGTGGATCGATAGTGGGGCTAGCTCCCACATGTCTTGTGAAAAGGACTTTTTCTCAACCTTACACTCTTTCAATGATGCTAAAAAGTTTGTCTTTATTGCAAATGATGAAGAGTGTAGGATAGATGGTGTTGGCACCATCTCTTTGTGTCTAGAATCCTCAAAATGCATGGATCTAGAAAATGTCCTTTATGTACCATCAATCACCAGGAATATGCTTAGTGTTGGTCTACTCTTAGAAAGTGGTTTGGATGTCCACTTTAAGCATGGTGTTTGTTTCATCTTGAAGAATGATGTTTGCATTGCAAAGGGATTTAAACATGGAAGATTGTTTAAGTTGGAGGCTAGTGGTGCTTTTGAAAGAATGAGCTTGGAAAAGGAGGAGATCACTCAAGAGGAGATCTTGGCAAAGTGTGATCTTGCTTGCATTGAGGAGGAGCATCAAAAGGAGGAAGATCTTGAGGATCAGCCTCAAAGCATGAGAGTTCCAAGGGAGTCCTCAATGACAATGGCCGAGTCATCAAATTGCATGCAAATTGTCCATTCAAGTGTGCATCTTGCAAGGGTGGTGAGCATTGGAGAGTCTACTATCTTTGAATACTTTTTGGAAAGTAGTAGTAGACATGAGGTGACTTGTTTCTTACCTTTAAGATCCATGGTGTTTATTACTTTGTATGACAAGACAATGAAATGGGATGCTTTGAAATCTACATTTGTTGTTGATAAAGCAATTTCATTGGATAACTATTTTTGTAATAGTTTGAATAGAGTCATAAAAGATGAAACATCATTTGCTTTGGAAATCTTTGTGTCCACATGCTTTGTGCATGATCATTCCAATGTAAGGACCAAAGATTATCCTATTTCAATGATAGGAATAATGGTAGTGTTTTGCTCTTCAAGTAGAGATTGTAGAATCTACTTGTTTTCAACCAAAGAATTTGTCAATGGTGGAAATGTGATCTTTCAAGAGTGGAAGATTTGTAAACTTGAAGAAGCACCTTTGGATCAACACATTATTCAATTTATTGATGTTTTGGAGTCAAGTCAAGTGGAGGATCAAGCTCAAGACCCGAGGACTCCAAGGAGAACCTTGAGTATCAAGATGGAGCCATCTAGGCTCAATCAAATGGATCAAGCAAGACAAGTTGTCTTTGGCAACATTATTTATGCACTTAATATTTTAATTGATGTATCTTCAAGTGCACAAAATGCCTTGGAATCCATGGCTTGGCATGATGTTTAGTTTTGAAGTGTGCTACATGTATATAGACACATTTATGGAACATCTTGTAAGGGATCCTCTAAGAGGTGGTGAAAGATCCTTCATGGACATCATTCTCTATTGGAGTCTCAAAAGTTCCTTGTTTGTAGCTGGATTTTTTAGACACTTCTAAAAGCTTTCATTCATCTATCAAGAGAGTTGTAAATAGATCAAGCTAAATTTGAGGAGGAGTGTGAAGAATTGCCAAAAATTGGCAAATCTAGCTTGATCAAAAACCATGTAGAATAGTGTAAATTGTGTACACAAGTGGGTCCCACACATGTGAGGCCATGATGCCACATGGGAAACCCATCCTAATGTAGGTTAGGTCAAGTCAAGAGAGTTGGTCATGTCTATTTGGTGGTCATCCCTACTTTATAGGACCTACACCTAAGTTTAAGGTGAAAATTTGACCAACTAACTACCTACCAAGCATAATTCTAGGAAATAGACTAGGGTTTCATTTTAGGTCAATGAGAGTGAGTTAACTTCCTTATTACATGCTGGAAATCCACCTAACTTCAAGAAGGAAGTCGAATTTGCTATGTATTCCCTCTCTCCATAGTGAGAAGAAAGAAAATTTTTGGAGCTCATTGGCAATCTCAAGCTAGTTCACTATGTACATTGAGTTTTTGTGATCCAAATGAAACCAAATCGATTTCTACTTGTTTCTCAGATTGAAGGCCGTACTACAGCCTGTAGTACACACGTGTGGGCTCGGATTTCAATGTTTATCAATGCTTTTGATTGTTAATTCTTGTTGTTTGTCAAATTGCCAATCTAGATCAACTTTTTTGTGTCTAGTTTTTTGATAGATTGTTAAGCAAGCATCCAATCACTCTTGTGAATCTTTTGTAGATCCATTTATGGTCCTAAAGTACAGTACTTTCACACTAATCACAATATATTTCTTGTGGTCACCATCAAATGTGTACTGCTTTTGAGATGTTCATATCTTGATGATTATGGATTTTTTCATTTTTGTTTCTTTGTAGTTTTCACCTAGTGATTGCACAAGCTTTGATGTGTATTGATTTAGGTAAAAATCAATTTTGCGAGGTAGTATACCTTTTGTTGTCCCCCTTCTAGGGCCTTCTAAACTAGATGATGTGTAGATACAAAATAAAGATGAAAATTTTGAAAATCCCCATGCTGAATAAATAGATAGATATATACAAAATTAGAAAAACATTGATACACAAAATCATTTGTACAATTGCATTAAAGCCCAACTTCAAGTGTTCTTTTATTGAATAAAGTCAAGAGTTTATACAATAATTGATTTCCAGTAATTTTATTGTTCTTTTACAATGTTGATTGTTGTAGGAAGATCCTTATAGTTTGTTATCATCTCTTGTATTTTTCATACCTATATGAAAACCAATGTATTAGTCTAAATATTGATTGCATAGATTTATAGTTCTAATGGTGAAGGAGCAGATGCATGAGTACTCTCATCATTCGATGGTAGGTTCTCTTATCATTGGAAGGCTCTTATCAAAGTTATGAGATATATTTGAGCTGCTATGGACCTATGAATTTGTTACGGAACAATCAACAACAACAAAACCAATATTCTCAGTGGTTATTCATATGCAAGTTGGGAAGGAGATGTAGACACTCGTAAATCCACATCTGGATTTACATTCTTCCTCAACAACGGTCCTATTTCATGAAATGGTCACAAGCAAACTTTGATAGCTCTATCTCTACCAAATCAAAGTATATCACAGCCTCTCAAGCTACAAAAGAAGCAATGAAGTTGAGAAATTTACTTTCGAACATTTTTCTGAAACAATTTACTCTGACAATTTTATTTTGTTATAATCAAAGTGTTGTTGCTTTATCGGCCAACCCCAAGTTTCATTCCAAGAGTAAGCACACTAAAATTAAGTATCACTATGTTAGATGCAAAGTTCTCGACAAAGAGATAACCTTGCAGTATTGTCGAACGCAAGACACTAAGCTTGGATGCACACAAGAAGTTTTGTGCAGAACTAAGTTTAAAGGTCAAGGCATTCATGGATTCAGATTAAGAGTTGGATTATTCTCTCGGTAATCCTATAGTTAATCTACATCCATTCATTTATCCAACTCTGTAGTTTTATTCGTATTTCTACACAGTTTGCAGAAATACAAGGGAATCGATCAACATGTGGAGACAATGATGAACCATCGAAGGTTGTTTCCGTTTGTTATGAAGTTAACAATTCACTCGAGTTGGTTAGCAAGTAAATTTCCAAAAAGTCCTAACTGGATGGATGACAACGCATTGTGGCTTAGCTTCAATTGCGACCTATGACCTAATTAGTTGCCCTGATTGGATAAGCCTAAGCAGCATTCCTCATTAGTATAAATAGCTAATCATTAGAGAGAGACTTATGATGATAATATCAAGTGACAGAGTTTCTACTTTGAATATTACTAGCAGCGCTTACTGCTTATCAACAGAAGTGCATCAGATAGAGTTATCAATTACTCAGAGATAGTTTAGAGTACGCGACTTCATCTGCTATTGTTTTGTACTCGCGTCATTTGATTTGTTCATGCTACTTACTGAATCAATCATACCTTTTTATTGCATTCAATATTATGTCGGGTTGTATGCAAAGCTTTTTGTATTTGTTAATCTCTTATCGATTAGTCTGAATTGTCGAATGTTTCGGATATGGCATCTAATGAGATTTTTTTGAACATGAGACAAAGGAGTTAGTTAAACTCCTTTCTAAGCAAGAATACTCATTGTCATCAGTTTAAGAATTTTACTGTCATTGTTCAATTTGTAACTAGATTAGAGAAGCTAGTTGAAAAAGGAACTAAGAAGTGCAAGAGGAGGGAGGATATGCAGTGAAGGAGGGGAAACAATGTGGGCTACTTATGAAAAAGAGATCAATACTATGATTGGAGGATAAAAGATATTGCAAATGTACAAGGACTTGCACTTTTTCAAATCACACTCTTTTCAAATGTGTAATTTCTGATACAAATTAATGGAACAGTACATTAATGGTATAAATGCACCATTAAATTATAATCACTAAATTGCGATATTGGATTAGATATAACGTAGTTGGATGGATTTTGCAATGTATTGATACTTTCCCCCCTTTGTATAATGAATGCATACTTGTATAGTAGAATGGTGTATTGATCTAAATATTTTAGATTTTCGTATATTTATATTCCAAATAGGGAGATCTATGTTACCTTGGCATAGTTGCTTGGTTAAATTGCTAACTAAGATAAGATCTATCATGGTGGATAGTTTTTCACTCTTAGATCGACGTAGAGTGCATACTGGCATATCTTATGCACAAAAGTACAATGTTACACCAAAGCTAACTGGGTAGCCAAGCCCAAAGTCTAAGCCTTAAGGATGCTAGGTTTGAGCATGTATCAATATGGTTGAAATTCTTCTCTTACTCCTTGACTCATGGTAGAAACTTGATTGCCAAGGTTTAGATTCTTTTGAATAGCAATAATAACCTAACATCCCACCCCATATGATGGGAAACCATTATTGTAGATTTATAAGCCCCCCCCCCCCCCCCCCCAACAATGGTATAAATGTTGTTGCCCATGTTGTGGAAGCCATAAATGTAGATTGACAAGCTTTTAAATCCAAAAGACATGAAATTTTTAAGTATTTTGAAAGTCCAAATGACAACGGTGGATTGTGTATGAACAATCACCAAATGGGCATGTGATCGAATGAAGATTGAATATATGAAATGCACATGATTGCCATATCCTATGATCTATCTGGTGATATAAACTAGTATATCTATCTACATTAGTTTTTGCCAAAAAAGTAGGATTTCAAACCTAGAGACACAACATAAATTGTATTAAAGGTCTTGTATCCTTGAGAATGTCCTCTTTTGTCATGTTCAAGAATTTGAAATAAAATAATTGGAGAAGTGGGCATGGCCCAGGCCCCACGTTAAGTAGTCTCCAACTTGCCGGCAGGCCCAGGCTGTTATGTGCCCTATTTTTCCCGGCGGATGAAAAGTCCACTCGCCGGCCGGCGACGGCCGTTACTTCCTCGCCGTCCTAGCTGTCACTACGAACGCCTGGTTTCTTAATGGCACGCCATGATTTAGAGTCCAGCACCGTTGGATCCTCCTATACTGATCGGATTTTGCCACGTGGCAATATATGAGACCCCTACCTCTAAATTAGTGGCACCTGTTGAATCTGGTCGGAGACGTTCAGATCTTGCCACGTGTTCTAAAAAGGATCCACGTGGCAGTTGGCTACGTGGCAAAATCGAAGCGGTCGAGCCAAAAGTAGAAAGAGAGAACAGGGAGAACGAGAACGAGAGAGAGAGAGAGAGAGAGAGAGAGAGCGAGCTTTTGATGAATGGCGGATAGGGGAATGGTTTGATCGGTTGATGGAGGAGGGGATGGATGCATTATGATGGTTGGAAGCATTTCAGTTCAGATCTTTGTTGTTGCTGATTTTGAAAGCAGATTTTGAGGTGGGTTGTCAGTGCTGTTTCTGGTCTGAATTGTCTCGGCATTTGAGTTAGTGCTGGGGGGAAAGGATCGCAATGTCGTGTGGGAAGATTGATGATTGATCTGTGGTTTTTCTGGGTTTGCGATTAAGGATATGGCGTTCGTGGCGTTGATTTTTGGGCAGAGCTTCAGTTAAGCACATGTCTGCTGACACTATGAAAATTCTCTGATCTGAGTCTTCCTCGTCATCCCGTGGAAGTAGCTACTAGCAGCAGTCATAAGCTGATCACGCCCCAGAACCGACAGGAATGGAATGCGTTCGCAATGAATGAGGCGACGCTTTTTGTTGTGCAAGTGAATCTATTGGGCTTGCGGAGCATCTGTTGTTGTCATCTTGTCATTCTATTTTCGTGGAAACATATAAGGAACTCCAAGCGTTACGCTAGCTAGTCTCTGCTGGCATCAAACTGCGTTGAATAATCTGGTCATGAACATTTCCACTAATAAATGCTTTCCTCGGCAAGATCTCACGTACCTCTGGAGTCTGCAATGAAAGCTAGCTTCTGATTCTACATGTGATTGATAATGCTCGGATTAATCAGAGATCAGCAAGCGCAAGTATAGGATGAGAATCACTTGTAGATATTGACAACTTGAAAAATGCTCTTCTCGAATATGGTCGAAGTTGGATTTGCTGGAAGCTGATCAGAGAGGACCTATTTACCATGTTGATTGTATGGTTCAGAAAGTGCACTTATCTGCGTTTGTACATCAGCGTGCAGCTTTTTTTGCTTGATAATGTGCCTTCTCGTGAGCTGGTTTGAATATGGCTTGTGCTCGATAGTTAACGAATGGAGGGACTGAAGAGGATCAATTTCAGTTTAGAAGAAGGAAGGCTGCCGTTTTGCATACTGGACTTCTGGAGCTTCTCTTCGGTTCTACTATGGAAACTCTAATGGCTTTTTAAAAAGTAGTTTGAAAGCACGCGAGAGAGAGAGAGAGAGAGAGAGAGAGAGAGAGAGAGAGAGAGAGAGAGAGGGAGTAGTTTGCACAAGATTTTACTGTTGAACGTCTAGTATTGGCCAAATCTTAGCAATAGATAGGAAATGGTGGAGCATATGAAAGTTGCAGTAACGAGGTTTCTTCTCAAGCATAGACAATGGAGGCTCAAGCAGAAGAACATCCGATTGATGTCAACAACAGGCGATGATGACTTGTCAGTGACAGTTTTGATTTGAGACCTGACATTGAACAACAGGTGATTGTTTCTAGCTATGTCTGAAATATTTTAATCTTATACGCTTCCAATATTCCTTGAAAGCCGTTCACATAGGGTTTTCCATCATCTCAGGAAAACGTCTACAAAGACGTAGACATTCAAGACTATAATTGTCACTTCTGGAAAACTCCTTCAACGTATCTTTTTGCGCTTTGATTCATTAATACTAGAAAGCAAGCATCTTTTGTTTCAGGGAATATCCAAGATGTATGAATCTCGGAAGTACGCAAGCATATCTCCTTGTCCCCCTTCTGAAGTCTAGATTCATAATCACTCCGCATTCTTCACTGAAAAAGCTCAATACAGAGTTATATAGAAATATTATATCTTACTATACTAGTTTATGATCTTATAAGAACAATATACACTAGATCGTTTAGTCTAGGTGCATTTGCATTGTTGGCGGAATTTAATCGATTAGAAGCATAAATGCTTTGTTCCCTCAATCTCTTGACTGCTGATTTGCAGAGGAGGCTTTTGTTACAGATTGGCTGGATACTATCTCTTTCTGGACAGCCCTATCTTCTCATTGACTGCGTGTGATTTCCACGTCTTCAGGAAGAAAAACGAGTGGACAAAACGGCATACAAAGGACATATTCGTTGCTATTTCTCATCACCAAAATTCTATTCGAGTTAAAAGGTTTTAAAGGCGAGCCTGAGATATGAGCAGACCAGCAATGGGCAAAAGTTCTCGCCAGGTTGAAAAGAGCTCAGCTGGTTTGACGGGATTTCTGAATATGTTTGACCTTAGCCAGGATCATCTCGGGAGAAAATCATTATCGGAGCGCAGATATTCAGATGGTAATTGTCACCAACGTTTCTGTTCCGATGACTACTGTTTAGCGAGAGATTCCAGTGTTAAACTGTCATTAGAATTCGAACTCTCGCTTCTAATAAAATTAGTCGAAAGTTTCTACTGCGATGATTTTGTTTTGAGAACTTTTATGGACACGCAACACAAAACAGAAATTCGAGATGACTGAGCAGTGTTCGAGCTTTATAGCTTAGCGCAACACAAAACAGAAATTCGAGATGACTGAGCAGTGTTCGAGCTTTATAGCTTAGCGAATACAGCAGAGTTTTTGTTTTATTTTGCTTAGTGTTGATCTTGCTTTATTGTTCATGATGTGATACGGTCGTTCATATGTTTCTATGCTGAATGTTTTTGTGATATCCATGTACCCATGTTAAGCATTACATCATGGATCTTGAAATTTTGACTTCTGATCTCCTTGATTTTCCAGTTAGATATGCGCATCTAAATCGTTTGCTTTTTATCCTAAAATTTATCGAAGCGTCTCTTTGGGAAAAAAGAAAGGAATTCAAAGCGCAGAACGGTGTGTGATAAATTCAGGAAGTCACATTGAAGTCTCTAGTCACCCATAGGTCGTAACGAGCGAAGATGTTATTGTCGCATTGAGCGGCATGCACATAACATAGGTATGGCACCCAGACGTTTGATTTTTTCTGTGGGTTCACAGGTCTGGAAGCCCCTCGCAACAGCCTAGATATACCAAGCGGGATTTATGACTTTCCTCGGCACAGTGTTGCTAGAAGTGATGAGATACCTGTACGTATAAATTGCTTTTACTGGTTAATATGAGGAGATGCTATTATAGATGTGACCGATATGAAGCAATAGAAGTGTATCAATCAACTGAGCAAGCTTCTCGTCGCATAGTGAAACTGTGTCTTCTTGTTGCAGATTGCTATTGAGTTTCCAATGGTACCTGCTCGCAAGAGCCAATCAGTAGACATGCAGTCAAAAAGTTCAGGCATTCAAGATGTCTCAGAAGACGTCGAAGCAAGAAACAGAGGATCAAATGTGGTAGCTCGACTTATGGGTCTTGACGCACTCCCAAGACAGCACGGTACACTTCATCCTCCCAAAAAGCGATTTGAGGAGAGGATTTCGCAGCAATGGCAAGAAGGTAAGCTGCCTCAAGGATCCAAGCTCCCACCCAAGGTGCAAACTTCTGCCAAGATTCTTCTTCATCCAGAAGTGGATGAACATGATGAGATTCTGTCAACGAAAAGCCTTTCATTTCGAGATCATCCACAGGAAAGGCAGTTGCAGGAATTCAAGAAACATTTTAGAGCACGACAAGCACTGCAGGCTCGTGAAAGGCTCCAACCAGAGGAGAGGAGTGAGCAACCAGTGAGTAACCAGGAAAAGACTATATTTGCGGCAAAAAAATTCGCTAACTTGAAGCAAATCTCTTCAAAATTGGATTTTCATGAGTCAAAGGAATTTCAGGATGCAGTCGAGTTCTTACATTCCAATAAAGAGTTTTTCCTCAAATTTCTTCAGGAACCAAATTCCTCATCTGGGAAACACCATGAAAATTTTGCAGCCCCTGAAGCAAGGAGGCCAATAAAGATGAAGCAGATGACGAAACCAGTGGCAGGCCAAATTGTGAAGGAGTTTCCTGAGCACAGAAGAGAGGCGTCTGGTCCAGAATCATTTATTCGACAGCCCAAAGTATATGGAGAATCAAAGCTTACTCCAAAGAAACAAGGAGGAATGCCAATGCAAAGGCCAATGGGAACTGCGCTTGATAGAGGGAGAGGGGCTGGAGCTCCTAATGTTGCTGGCCAGAACAGGCAAGAGCATCCAGTAAGCGCTAACACAAAAAACAGTACCATGGATAATAATCCAACTAGAATAGTGGTCTTGAAGCCCAACCCAGGGAAAAGCTCCCAAGTGAGAGTTCTTCCACCTTCAAGCCATTCTCCACGAGTCTCTGCAAGTAACAGGGATACCAAAGTATACGCTAGTGAACCCAGGAAGGAAAGAGACCGAACTAGACAAAGTGACCTCCAAGTTAAAAAAGAAGAAAGGCGGATAAGCAAAGAAGTGAGCAAGGACAGAATGAAAGTACTGCCCAAAGACCCAAGACTAATCGCTAGAGAAATTGCCACACAGGTCAGGGACTCTGTTGCTAAGGAAACAGATAAATCATTTGCTTCAAACGAGGGAATGCTTTCAGCTCGTCTTTTGGACTCTGGGCATAGACTAAATCAAGTTAAGACAGGAACCTATAGTACTGTTACTGAAAGCAGTGATCGTGAGGTGGCTTCAGCACCAGCTTCTAGAAGGCATGTAAGAGATTGTCCACCTACCGTAAGCTCAAGCCAGCCTACTTCACCTTGCATGTCTAAAACATCGGCAGCGGCTCCTAGTATAACTAGCAAAGAAGGAAAGTTTCAGTTGATGGAGAAGCTGAGAGTATTTCAAATAAGGGGAAGTGAGGAATCACTGAAAGAAACACACAAGTTTTCCAGAAACTTTGCACAAATGAAGCCTTCTAAGCCACCTATCATGCGATCTCCTGCACACTCTCGCAATATCATGCAGTTGGGGAAAGATTTCGTGGATTACCCGGATAATCTCCATTTTGATGCTGGAATATGTTCTGATGGGTGGAGTAGAGCAAGTAGTTTCTCCAAAAGCTCTGTTATTTTGAATAATGCTACAAGTAGTGACCTATACACACGAGCAGAAGACGAAAGTAGTAATTTAGCAACTACTTTCACAAGCCCAAACGCCAGTTCCCATACTTCGTCAGCAGATGATAGTAGTGAAGGAGAGGCTCACATTAACATAGATTATAAGCAGAACAGAAATAGGCTGAAAGTAAGCATGGAGAGAGCATCTATGGAGTCTACCAAAGATTTTTTTAGGAAAACAGCACTGACGGAAAGCCTTTCTTATAGATGCCCGCCCTTGAGTGTGAAGGGTCTTCAGCCTAGCAAGAAAGTCTCACGACAGTTTGGCATGCCTGATCAACACTTTGCTCCTATGGAATTAACACCTAACGTTTCTAGTCGGTCTGGATTTAGTGATACACAAACCACCTGCTACTCTCGAGCTAAGAATGATGACAAGAGAATGACAGGTAAGCATTATCAAAGTGTGGAGAGCTCTAGCCAAAATCTGTCAATCCTGCAAAAACTACATACTGAGAAACTCAAAGAAGCTGACGTGGGCATGGAACATCAACATGATGCCAGAGAGAATCCATCTACTGAGGGAAACGTTAGTCCCATGCATCCTTTTTCTCTCAAATTCCTTTTGTGGTATTGTAACTTCTTTTCCTGTGAAAATTTATGCTGAATATAATGGGATTTTGAGTGCTGATTGAGGATATGCTCTGCAGATTCAAGCTAAAGATCAATCATCAACAAGAACAAAGCTTTGGTCCTTAACACCAGAAGCATTAAATAAGGTTGATAATACTTCCGAGATCACCAGTGAGAAATCTGAGCAACCTAGCCCAATTTCTGTGTTAGATTCTCTGTTTGACGAAAGTCCTCCTGGGAACTCGAAGGAAGGGACCTCGGAACTGCAAGGCATGATCTCCATCCTTTAATGTTACTGCAAACTACTGCTCATTTGTCAATCCCTCTTGGTTCGTTCAGCATCTGCGGCTTGTCTACTTAAATGGCAGAAGTTTGACACAGAGTGGCTCTTTGGAATCTCAATATGTCATGTGCTTGTGCTGATTCTTTCTTAAAGTTATAGCATTTATAGGAACTTTCATGGCATGCATTTCCTCAACTTTATATATGGCTAGCTTAAGGGTGGGTTCATTTTCCAAGTTAAGAACTTATTGATGGGATGATTTTGCAGAATTGAACCTACGTCTGCATTTTCTGAAGTTGGATGAACAACACCTTAGTAGACTGGAAGCTCGAAGGAGTATTGAAGCTTATAAGTTGGATGCAGATTCAAAAAAGGATGAAATTCCTCCTAATGAAGCACTAGGGAATATCCACATTCAGGCTTCAGATGAAAAACGTAGGGTTCCTAGTATCCTGGAACTATCACCTGAACTCTCCTTAAAAAATTCGTGGATGGAGAACTTATCTTGCCCTAAGGGTAGGGAGGAGGAGCTCATGTATTTCAAAAAGGTAATCCTGATTTTTGGTTTGAATGAGCACAATTGTGCAAAGTATCCCCTTCGTGCTCGGTCTCTTGATGTGGCTCCCTTTAAAACACTGGAGGATCCTATTGTGCTATCTGCTCTAATACCTTCAGATGGTAAGATGGAGCAGAAAGCAACAGTAAATAGGCAGCTTCTCTTTGATTTTGTGAGAGAAACAGTATTATCTCAGCTTCGGGTTCATTCTAATTCACACCCTTGGATCGTGACTGGAAGAGGAAGTAATTACTCAAAGCCCAACCTTAAAGAGGTTTTGAAGCAGGCATGGATTCAGATACTTCAACACAATGAAGCTTCTTATCAAGAAAGCAACAGCAGCTTAGGTCATTTTGTGGAAAAGGATCTGAAAAAAGACCAGTGGATGCAGGTCAAAGATGAAATTGCAGACATTGGTGATAGATTGGAAACACTAATATTATGTGATCTGCTCGAAGATGCCACTATGGATATAGTTTCTTGCAAGAAAGGCTTCATATAATCTTCAATGAAAATTATACGCCTGAATGGAATGGCCATATGTATTGGTCATAGCAAAAGCAGACAGCCAGTATCTTGATTGGCCAGTGTTTCTGTGTCTTCTGCTGAAAATGGTTGTGGTGATATCTTTTGTGTTGGCTAGAAGCACGCTTAAAGACTCTGATCCTATTTTTCAAGGGTCAGTCTGCAAATTGCCAGTCCCAGAGATCGACAAGCTGAAAAACTGCAAGAAGATCTTCCTGTTGCGACAAGTACAGCTGACTAATTAAGGGACCAGGAAATAAATTTGGGAATGAGCTACTAGACAAAAATCTGTAAACAAGACGTTTCTGATCTTAAAGTTAGAGGACGGATCCTCGGTATGCTCTAGTTGATGTACAGAAGAATTTCATTATTTGGTGCTTCAGAAGCAATCTTCAGGAATTGGGTCATTGAATGCCAGAGTCTGTTAGCAATTCCGCAAAATTTTAAGAAACATATGCTGTTTTCCGGCAAATTTATTAAATGTATGCAAACACAACTCCGATGCAAAATCTTGTCATGACAAATTTCATTACTGGCTTTTACATTTTCACTTCTGGAATTAAGAAGGGAGCAAGAAGTAGATACTTTGAAACCCATAGAGCAATACACGTAAGGTAGCGTACAAGCAGGTTTGAGTAGTCCCATATCAATTCCCCTGGCCTACTTATAATTAGAGTACTCCAACTTACAATACAGCCCCACTGCTTTCAGATTGTGTAATCTGCCTAGTAAGTGTAATAATACATGATTATTGGTTATCTTTGTACAAGTCAAATCATGCAGCCTGCAAGCTATCAGGTTCGTTACTAGTCCCAGTAGTAGTGCATGTTTATTTTCTTGCTCATACTGATTATAGTGCAATACAAAACCCAGAATATCTGAAAGTTTTCTCCAATTTTCCAACAAAGATCTTGCACCAGCCTAAATGCCAGCCCAGGCCCACATTTTCCACCATGAACAGATTCATTTCTTTTGAGCATTAATCAGTGTGGGCCATGCCTGCCACCCTGGATGGCATACAGAAGGTTGGAACTTGGAACTTGGAGCTCCCTCATTCCAATTTACATTGTAATTGGTAAACATCCACATGAAATCTTAGCTCAAAATAGGAGCTAGGGCTAAGAATGGAAACAGATAAGGACATCCATAGCAAAAGCAAGTCTATGTTGTGAGTCTTGTTGTTTTCTTGTGAGAGTTACCTGCATGATTTTCAAGGAAAGTAATGACTTCATTCAAGTGATTGCATGCAATGTTAATCGTTGACAATAGACTGATTGAAACTGAATATTTATGAAGTCCCAATCTACACTAATCTCAGATTTGGGGAGCTAGAAAAAGACTCCTAATCAAGTATTATGAGTGTAGAGTGCCTAAACAAATAGATTGATTAGAAATGCATGTCACTATGCAAGTGCCTAATTGGCCTTTCCTATTTTTATTGTTCTATTTGAAGGAGAGAAATGCAGTGGACCTCCTTCGATATATCTAAATCTCCTCCAATCTCCTCCGCGCAGTGTGTTAAAAAGAATCTCAGATGTGTCTATATACATGTTAACATAGGCTCAAGCACAAAACTAGTAAAAGCACCCTAGGAAACCCTCTCACTATTTCTACGTGCGTATATGAGCCTTATCTTGGAAAAGAAGAATTTCCAGATGTCAAATTAATAGAAGAGGAAAGGCTTGACATGAAGAGCAAGTAAAACAAATTGTAGAACAACTTCACTCTATGCAACAACATACCCGATACCCTTGACACCACCAATTACATGAACCACCTTTTCGGGGTCATGAAATGTAACTCTTTTGTACATAGAAATCCAACATGTTTGCACCCAACGATATATTATTAGCTTTGCATGATATGCAATTGGGTTTGTTGTTGAAGTGCTCTCTCATAGTATGGGAAAATATTAAAAAATTGGCAAAAATTGATAATTCTCATAATATGCATCGCCCCACCTAAGTGAAATATTACAAGGAGGATGATGCAAATCATATTGGCAAAGTCAAGAAAGTCCAAAAGGTGCACAATGTTGAAGTGAAGTGGGAAATTGATGTTTCACATCACAACATTTAGTAAGCACAAACTCATATCAAAGACATTTGCTCTCATTGATGGTAGTTCTAGAGTGAAGTAGAATAAAAAAAGTATTGTGCTTGGGGCATTACTAGAAAGGACCCCATATCTTTACTATTAAGTTGGTTGATCAATCTTGGGCAATAAAATTTGGCATGTTAGTATATGTAAACTTAAAAAATAGATGGCATGCAATTTGTGATCAACTTTGCTTAGACTTTCAAAATCCACCATAGTTGTACAAGATCTTACTTGGCAGACCTTGGTTGTGGACTTCTAAGTTAGCCCTTCATGATTGTGGAGGAGGCGACATGATCATGCGTAATTGTGATAAGACAATGAAGGTTGATTTGACAACATGGATGATAAAAAACCAACAGTTTAACATTGAATAACAGCCAATTTGGTTACTACCGAACAAAGTGAAGAAGAAGAGGACAAATGAAAAAAAAGAGAAAGCACCAAGATGTTGCAGGTGAATGATGGTCATAGCTCAAAAACTTGGTCATCTAGGAGAAACTCCATGGGTGGTAGATACAAACTGTAAGCATCAAAGTTTTTGTAGAACAGTCTGTCTGACAAAATTTCCTTGTGGTGTACAAGGTAAGCGAGTAAAGGAGTGCTTCCCGCTTTGAGGTTGAATAGTTCATTTTTTATTCACTGAGTTGTCGGCTGGCAAATCGGCTGGGTCAAGATGGCTCCAACTGCATACTTGGATGCGTTTGTATGCACATGAAACTCAATTGTCCAATTGGGCGGTTGTAAGATTGGTGCTGACACCAATGCGTTCTTAAGTTTCTGGAAAGCCTGTAAGGCTTCTTTCGTCCAATGCGGTTCTGTGGTGGGTTTTTAAATTGGCCATGGCTAACTTCGCAAAATCTAGAATGAAGATCCGACAGTGCTTAGCATGGCCCATGAAAATGTAGACCTCGCGAATCGTTCCTCGTGGTGGAAGATCAACAAAGTCCGTGGCGATTCCGTGTCTGGATGCAATGTGGCCTAAAATGAGGCCATGTGTCATCCAAAACAAACACTTTTCTGGATTCAAGGATATCTGGTACTTCCATACCATGGGGCCACATTAGGTGGGTGCCCCTTGATGATAAGGATAAGAGGTCTGGTATTGATTCCTCTTTTGCTAAATAATGCGAGGGTTAAATGGGCAGAACGTCGTTTTGTGCAATGATGTGTAGCACAGACGACAATACCGATGTGTCAGTTTGAAGTTTTTCTTCAATACTGTGGCTGTATGGTTTTGTGCACAAACTGGACACCATACATTCTCTCGTCGGAGGTACTGTAGCGGATCCTAACTGGCACAATAGAAGATGATGCTACAACACTTTGCAAAGCCTTCAATTTTTTTTATCAAATTGGGCTATAAGTTGTTCCATCTGTTGTTTGTGGAGTTTTTCAATTTGATCCATCAGCAGATCGTTTGAAATGTTGGAAGCGTTGGAGGTTGATGCTACCGAGGGAATCATATGATGGATCATTGGTTATGGCTTGAATCATCATCTGAACCTTCATTCTTCTCTGATGGCATCTTCCATGGCTTCCTGCAATGTAGCATACTGCTCCCAACGCTTAAGATCTCTTCTAATGCGTCATGGTAACCCCACTAGGAACCACATGATCATCACATGATCGGGATTCAGGGTTATGTTGCACTCCGATCATATATGTTTCACCCATTCGATATAGATTGAGCATGGACTACCTCAAGTTAGTACTAGCAGGTTGATTACATCCATTATGTGAAGAAACGGAGTGTTTATGATTACAAAGCCTTGCTAGCTTTCAGCCCTTCACCTGACAAAGATGTTTGCGAACTCGAACATCCGGAGACACGAAACACGAAGAGTTTCGCGAACACGAAAGTCAACAGAAACAAAGACGAACGGTTCGCGAACACGAAGGATCCACGAACGAGATTCCTTTGTAGTCCAACAAGAGAGAAAGGCAGACGAGGTAAACGAAACCAATGGTGGAAACAAAACTCGTTCTATCCTCGCGCTCCAAGGAGTACCACCAGAGATCACGCAAGTACCCAGAAGTATAAAGATCTAACCTGATGGCATGACGCCAGCAGATACTTCCTAGGTCATGGTTAATCTGCCACTCTTGTAATTCCCTGATTAGTTGTAGATGTATAATTACTCTAATCTTAGATTTACATAGAGAGACCGTACTTACTGGATAATACTTGACATATATCAGAAAAGGATACACAGAGTGTAAAAAAAGAGAAGAGACACTGAAGAATTCTGAGGCTAGTAAGCAATCAAGATGAACACAGACAGAAGCTCCGCCTGCGTGCGAGAAGATCATTCTGTCTAGGATCAGAATTTCCAATTGTCCGCTAGTGAAGCGAGACTACTACTCGTGAGAGAACCGTGCTTCTCTCACGCCAACGCACTGCGTGGATTCGTATGCAGTGCCCTGAAGAAATCAGAGAAAATCAATATAGATTATTTTTCTTGTTGTGTTTGATCTTGGATGTTGAATGCTTATGCTGTTTATTTCATATGTCTGAGTTTTCTTGTTCCCTTTGAATTTCGCACCTTGGTTGAAATTAAGTCGAATGCTGTATTAATTTTATGAACGTAGATCAGTAGTAACTGACTACTCTCTGGAGGATTGTAGGAGTGTTTCAGTTGGCAGTGCCCAGCGAACGCATCTGAACTCCATCCGAATCTTGAAAGAGAATCGTGACTGTTTCGTGAATTTGATTCTCACGATTCTCATCAGTGGTATCAGAGCCACCCTGTCATATTCTGACATAGCCAAGAAGCTAGCAGATCCAGGAGGCCAAGCATTCAGACAATCAACCATCAACAAGAAAATAGACTTCAAAAAGCAATGGCTTCAATCAACAACATGCAGAGCAAGATCTGCACTATACTTAATTCTTCAGGATCTAATTTTCTAGCCTAGAAAGTTAAGACATCTTTGATACTCAAGGGCGAAGGACTCTTCCCCTGGGTGGATGGCACAGAAGAAATGCCTACGACAATAGGCAAGGAGCTACGCGAATGGAGGGAGAAAAACGACAAGGCAGTAGCCTTGCTATCATCTTCCATCGAAGATAGCCTTACAATTGACTTGGCTACACTCTCCAAAGCTAAGGAGATGTGGGATGCACTGCTCACAAGACTTCAGACGAAATCAAGAAGTTAGATTATGATGCTGGAAGATCAGCTGACGAATCTGCAGTGGGATGGAAAAGACCTCACCTCTTTCGTGAGAAAGAAGGATCTGTTTCTATCACTACACAACTCAGGAGCAGAGAATGCAGTATCAGCTGAGAAGTAGCTCACATATCTGTTGAGAGCCTTACCCAGATCTTTCCAGACGACACGAACCCTGCTCGCGAAAGATCCTACCATGAATCTCGAAAAGGTGAATGCAGAATGCATAGAAGCATCTACAGTCTGAAGCAATCATCCCGACAATGGTACAAGAAGAAGGATCAGGCCCTGAAATCATTGGGATTCAAGCCTCTGTTGGCTGACTCCAATGTGTATGTCAAAGTTACAGATGGGCAGATCATAATAGTGGCTGTATATGTGGACGACATTGTGATACTTAGCAAGAGCGAGCAGCTAATTGCTGAAGTAAAGACAGACATCTCGAAACATTTTGAGATAGTGGATCTGGGAGAAGTCAGGTATTACCTAGGCTTACAAATTGAAAGGGACTATGAAAGAGGCAAGTTATACCTTCACTAGTCCAGATACACCCAGAAGATCCTAGAAGACTTTGGAATGCTGAACTGCAAAGGAGCAAACACTCCAATGCTCGCAGGGACGGTGCTAACAAATGACGACTGTCCAAAGACTGAGGAAGAAAAAGAACAGATGCAGCTCACACCCTACAGGAGGCTGATAGGTTCATTGATCTACCTTGCAGACAACACAAGCCTTGATATTGCTTATGCAGTATTCAGGATGAGCCAATTCTGCACGAATCTAGGCTCGACACATTGGAAGATTGCAAAACAAATTTTGCAATATCTTCAATTAACGAGGGATTATGGCTTGTGTTATTGTTGTGGTGCAGGTCTCAGGATACTTTCCTACAATGATGCTAGCTGGGCATCTCTCAGGGATGACTATAAAAGCGTCTCAAGAGGATGCACCATCACATCAGGAGCAGCAGTTCTCTGGGTCAGCAAGAAGCAGGCCATTGTAGCCCAATCGTCCTGCGAAGCAGAGTACGTAGCAGTAGCGAAGATGGCCAACGAAATAATTTGGCTAAGGCAGTTCCTGGACGAATTGGACGAAACAAGAAATGAGCCATTGGTCTTGCAGATGGACAACACCTCTGCGATACACATGATGAAAGATCCTGTGTTCCACTCAAGAACGAAGCACATTGTGATCAAGTATCACTTGATCAGGGATCTGATTGAAAGGAAGATGATGCAGACCACCTTCATAGAAACGACAGATATGGTTGCTGACATCTTCACTAAAGCTCTGGACAAAGGGCTCTTTGAGAGGAAAAGGAGCAGTCTCGGGATCATAAAGCTACCATGCTTTGAGAGGGATTTGAAGAAACAGAGTGTTTCTGATTACAAAGCCTTGCTAGCTTTCAGCCCTTCACCTGACAAAGATGTTCGCGAACTCGAACATCTAGAGACACGAAACACAAAGAGTTTTGTGAACACAAAATTCAACGAAAACGAAGACGAACGGTTCGCGAACACGAAGGATGCACAAACGAAATTCCTTTGCGGTCCAACAAGAGAGAAAGACAGACGAGGTAAACAAAACTGGAAACGAAACTCGTTCTATCCTCGCGCTCCAAGGAGTACCACCAGAGATCACGCAAGTACCCAGAAGTATAGAGATCTGACCTGATGGCATGATGCCAGCAGATACTTCCTAGGTTGTGGCTAATCTGCCACTCTTGTAATTTCCTGATTAGTTGTAGATGTATAATCACTCTAATCTTAGGTTTACATAGAGAGACCGTACTTATTGGAGAATACTTGACATATATCATAACAGGACACATAGAGTGAAAAAAAGAGAGAAGAGACACTGAAGAAGTCTGAGGCTAGTAAGCAATCTAGACGAACACAGACAGAAGCTCCGCCTGCATGCGAGAAGATAATTCTGTCTAGGATCAGAAGATCCAATTGTCCGCTAGTGAAGCGAGACTACTACTTGTGAGAGAATCGTGCTTTTCTCATGCCAACGCACTGCGTGGATTCACATGTAGTGCCCTGAAGAAATCAGAGAAAATCAATATAGATTATTTTTCTGGTTGTGTCTGATCTTGGATGTTGAATGCTTTGCTGTTTATTTCATATGTCTGAGTTTTCTTGTTCCCTTTGAATTCCGCACCTTGGTTGAAATTAAGTCGAATGCTGTATTAATTTTATGAACATAGATCAGTAGTAACTGACTACTCTCTGGAGGATTGTAGGAGTGTTTCAGCTGGCAGTGCCCAGCGAACGCATCTGAACTCCATCCGAATCTTGAAAGAGAGTCGTGACTGTTTCGTGAATTTGATTCTCACGATTCTCATCATTATGTACTTGAGTTTTTGAGTGTTATCAAGTATCACTTCCACATGTGTGAATGTACTTGTCTCATGATTGTATGCATGTGAAATTGTGTCTTTGCCATAGATCTTGATTATCAATCTATGCTTGATCTAAAGTGCAAACACAAAGCCTAGGAGATCATTACCACCCATTGGGGCATTCCCACATGTGTGAATGTCACATGGTATCAAAGCCTACCTAGGCTATTCTTTGATATTTTTGGATCAAGAGGGTTCATTATCAAAGTGATTGGACTAGATTTGGTACTGTAAAGAAATCAATGCTCAGACACATGTGAAGGACAACCAACTTGGGTTGGATAGTTCTCTTCCAAGTTAGATCCAAATTTCATGCTAGATAGCTTGTTTGAAAGCTAGTAGAGTCAAGATTGTGTAGCAATTGTTTCAAATCATTTGGATCTTCCAATCAAAAGCTATAGCCAATTGAATCAAGGTGGGTAGTCCACCCAACCTAGTTGGACACATTTAGTTTGATCTCTATGTTGCTTGATGGATTTGAGTGATTTGTGGATTCTTTGAGTGCTTTCCACGCTCTAAAGCCCAAACTTTGCCTATAATCCACTTTTTAGTGAGAGGTTGATCTAGTTTGAGAGAGATTGGAAAAGCTAGTGAGGTTGATCCCACATTTTGTTGCAAGATCTTACATAGGAGTTGGTAGTACACCTTTATTGGATCCTATTGTGAGAGAGAAACAACAATTTATTGTTCATTACAAGGTATCTCCACTACTTTTTATGGCTTCCATGGGTTCCTTCCTATTGCAATCAAGTGAGAGATTAACTACCTCTAATTATTCTATTTGGAAGGTAAGGATGGAGTCAATCTTGATACTTCAAGATGTGATGGACATAGTTCTTGGACTTGAGGGGGAGCCTCAAGTGCTCCAAGAAGTTCAAAGATATAAGAAGAGCGCTAGAATGGCTCTACACTATATCAAGATGAATGTCTCTAATGAGATATTGAGAGAGATTGGTGCTTGCAACTCCACCAAGGAAGCTTGGGACTCACTGAAAGGTATCGAGGCCAGAAATACCTCCAAGATCCTCACTCTAAGGAACCAAAATTCCCAAAGTTTCCAAAGGAGTGATGAGAGTGCAACCAATTATATATTGAGAGTCAAAAACATCCATAGAGAGCTTGCTTGTATTGGAGATTCCATCAAACAAAGTTAGCTAGTTCAAGTAATTCTCAATGGCTTGAAAGATGATTATGACAATCTTTCCAATCCTATGCTATCAAGGAAGAGCTACCTAGCTGGAGGCATTACAAGGTGTTCTTATTGCTGAAGACTCAAGACATGAGAACAAGCTTATGAGGATGGACAAATTATCCCTCAATCATAATGGTGATGGAAAAGCACTATTTTTCAAAGACAAGCACAAAGGGAGGAACAAGAATCAACACCAACATTTCTCTAAAGACAAAGCAAAAGACAAGAGCAAAGATGGAGAGGAGGAGGACACCTCTCTTGCTGCTGCTACTTCAAAGTTGAATAAAAAGAATATTAAGTGCTTCTTTTGTGGCAAGAAAGGCCATTATGCCACTAATTATTTCAAGAAGAAGAACCAATTCAAGCAAGCCAACATCTCTAATGAGAAATAAGATGATGCAAATGCAAGTGAAGGAGAAGGCTCTCTTATGGTATCAAGCTTCTGCTATTCCCCCTTCAAGAATGATGGATCTTGGTATATTGATAGTGGAGCATCATCTCATATGTGTAGCTCCAAGGACTCTTTCTTATCTATTATGCCTTATGAAGGAGTCAAGAAGTTTATATAAATTGCAAATAATCAAGAGTGCAAAATTGAAGGAGTAGGGACTATTCCCTTGAAGCTTGCATCTTCTAAAGTTCTATTTCTTCACAAGGTTCTTTTGTTCCCAAGCTTACAAATAACCTCATTAGTGTTGGTCAATTACTTGATAATGTCAAATTCCATATTGACACTTGTGTGATCAAGAAAGATGATGAGATCCTTGCACATGGATCTAGATTTGGAGGCATATACAAATTGGATCCAAGAGAAAGTACAAATCCTTGTGATGTTGATTATGTGACCAAGCTTTCCAAGGAGGAGTTATGGCATAGGAGATTGGGACATCCCAATTACAAATCCTTTCTATGATAGAAGCCAAGGCTATTATTGGCTTTCCCAAAATACTATCCAAGGATATCAAGCCATGTGACGCTTGTGCTATTGCCAAATCACATAAGAAGCCATATACAAGATCTTCCATCAAGAGCACACATCGTTTGGAGTTGATACACTCGAATGTGCACTTCTCATCAAGAACAAGCAAGGGAAGAGTCACTTGTTTTGTGACTTTTATTGATGATCACACAAGATACACATGGTTATATCTTCTTTCTTTAAAATCCATGGTGTATGATTATTTCCTCTTATTCAAAGCATATGTTGAGAAGCAATTCTCTTTGAAAATCAAATATTTGAGGAGTGATGGAGGTGGAGGGTACTGTTAAAAATTCACAATTCTAGCTTGACTAGTTTTGGTCATATGACTTGTAAATAGTTAGATGGTCATGATGTGGCTTGTCACACGTGCCAAATAGCATAGGATTCCATTCATAAGGATGTTCTCAAGTAGACCTAAGTGTTAGAACCTTTGGAATGAGTCCAAATTATGCTTAGATACAAGGGAGAAAAAATAGGAGCTATTTTTGGTAATTTTTGCATTGTTGAGGGATCTCCAAGATTCCAACCCTAACTTGGTAGGGATGAAAGATCCACCAAAATTAGCATTAGGGATAGGTTTAGGGCTACTCATACCTGCCCAAAACCGTGATGGATCATGTATATATAGGTGATGATATCTCACCAAAATCAATCAAGCAATTTCATGTTTTTTCTCTCATATGTTCATAATTGTTTGAGTACTTGTGATTACTAATGATTATAGGATTGAATGTAGGTCTGGTGTACAGTACTCAGACTGTGGGAGGCCGTACTTTCACACGTGTGAAGCCTTCTTCAAGGATTTGGGCCATTTAGTGAGGTTCAAGCATAGATTTTTGATGGATTTTGATGGTTCAACTTGTGCTAATCTTATGAAATCATAATCTATTGTTTCCCTCATCATTTCACGTGTTTTAGGATCCTTATTTGCTGTAATTTTTACATGGTATCAGAGCCTAAAGGCTGAAATGAGCTAAGTCCTTGGTTTTCATTCAATTTGATCACAATTTTTGATCTAAATCTTGTGTAGATTGGATCTTAGCATCTACTATTGATTCTAGAACTCAAAGTGAGTCAAATACATTGGAGATTGGTGTTGTGTGACTTCATTTGCAGGTGTTTAGGTGTCTAAAACCAGAGGCAAAGTTGAATTAAATTCACATTACCAAGATAGCAAGTTTTGGTTGCTCCAAGCATTGATTTCTAAGCGAGTTTTGGAGGTGATTTCATAGAGGAGGCTTTCTAGCATTCAAGGAGAGGGAAGATCAGAGTTTTGGGGACTCTTCAAGGCTGTTCTAAGGTGTAGTAGGCACCTCCTAAAGTGATTTAGGTTCAGTCCAACCATTGCTTGACTTATGCACCAAATTAGATCAATTTTTCATCAATTTTGATCATTTTTTGCTTGTGATTGGATAGTAGATTGTGTTGCATCCTCATTAAGTTCCATTTAGATCTTTTACAAGTGATTTTGGAAGTATATTAGGTTGCTGAAATTCACTCTTGATCAGATCATTTGGAAGCTTTAATGTTCTTTATAGAAAGAGGGGCAATTCTACTAGTATTGTCTACTTCAATCAAGCAAGTGCATTGTTTCTAGTATTCTATGATTTGATTTTGTTAGAGAGCATTCTTAGATCTTTATAGGAAGTCTATTACTGATCTTTTCAGGTCCCTAAGAAGTGGGATAAGGTAGACCTTCAATCAAATCAATAGAAGTAACCTTCATTTGTGTCAAGTCTTTGATTAGGAGACTAGATGGCATCTATAAATGCATATCTTTTGGATACTAATGAAAGGCTCAACAAAACTAACTATTCCATATGGAAAGTTAGAATGGAATCTATCATGATCATGCAAGATCTGATGGAAATTGTAAATGGTAAGGAGGGTGAACCTATTCATCCTCAAGAAAAAGCCAAATACATCAAGAGGTGCAATGTTGCACTACATTGCATAAAAATGAATGTTGCAAATGAACTCTTAAGAGAGGTAGGAGATTGCACTTCAGCTCAAGATGCTTGGGAGACTTTGCAAAAGGTCTATGAATCCAAGAACCAAACTAGAATGTTAGCTTTGAAGAATCAAATCTATAGAAGCTATCAAAAGAAAGGAGAGAGTGCACATACTTTTGTCCTAAGAGTAAAGGAATTGAACAAAGAGCTAGCCTTTATAGGTGACCCTATCAAGGATGAAGAGCTTGTTCAACTCATATTGAATGGACTAAGCTTTGAATTTGACAATTTGGTTCAGGGATATGCAATTATGGGTAAGCTACCCATACTTGAAGAACTCCAAGGCACACTCATGGCCGAGGAATCAAGAAGGAGCCAAATGCAAGAGAGGATGGATAGGCTTTCCATCCAAGGTGGAGATGACAAGCTCTCTTCACCAAAGGCAAAGGCAAGTCCAAAGGCAAAGGATCAACATTCAAGAAGTCTACAAAGCTTGAGGATCAAGAAGGACCCCCAAAGGCATCTCCATCAACCACCAAAGTCAAGAAGGACAAATCAAAGGTGAAGTGCTACTATTGTAGCAAGATGGGATATTATGCCTCGGAATGCTTCAAGAGGAAGCAAGATCAAAGCCAAGCCAACATGAGCAAAGAGGAGGAGGAGGAGAGTTCACATGAGGACTCTCTCGTGATGTCCATATTTTCTTCAACAAGCTTCAAAGGAGAAGATCCTTGGTGGATTGACTCGGGTGCTAGTTCACACATGACTAGTAAAAGGGAGTTTTTCTCTTCTCTCTTATCTTATGATGGACCTATAAAGTCTATCTATACAGCAAATGATGAAGCTTGTAAGATTGAAGGAGTTGGTAGCATTCCCCTTTGCTTAGGATCTTCCAAAAACATCAACATAGAAGGTGTTTTGTACATTCCTACAATAACAAAGAATCTACTAAGTGTTGGCCAAATGGTAGACAATGGTTTCAATGTTGACTTTGCTTCAAATGAATGTTTCATCAAGAAGAAGGGTAAGATAGTGGCTAAGGGCACTAGACTTGGCAAACTTTATAAGCTGGATGCATTTGTGGATACTAATGTTGTCATGTTGGCCGAGAAGAGCAAGATATCTACCTTTACTTTATGGCACAAAAGACTTGGACATGTCAACTCGGGTTCCATGGAGGCTATGATCAAGGAGGAGTATGCTTTAGGCCTACCAAGGTCTATTGGGAAGGAAGACAAGGTTTGTGAAGCTTGTGCCTTATCCAAGGCACATAAGAAGGTGTTTCCTAACTCCATCACAAAGTCATCTCATCCTCTTGAACTCATACACTCGGATGTGCACATTGCTAGCACCAAATCTAATGGAGGTTCATCCATGTTTTTAACCTTCATTGATGACTACTCAAGATATTGTTGGGTGTTCTTACTTTCCTTCAAGTCTCAAGTATTTGATACTTTTGTAAAGTTCAAGTTGTTTGTGGAAAAGCATCATAATCATAGCATCAAGATTCTTAGAAGTGACAATGGTGGAGAATTCATGTCCAATGAGTTCAAGGCCTTTTGTAAGGAGGAAGGGATCAAGAAAGAGACTTCTTGTCGTTACACTCCTCAACAAAATGGAGTTGCTGAAAGAAGGAATAGAACATTATGTGAATGTTCTAAGGCTTTAAGATTAGATGCTTGTTTGCCCAAATCCTTTTGGGGTGAGTCTCTTGTATGTGCAAACTACTTGATGAATAGGGTGTCTTGCAAAGCAATTGAAGGCAAAACTCCTTATGAGATGTTGTATGGAAAGAAACCCAATCTTAATCACTTGAAAGTTTTTGGGTGTATATGTTATGTGCATGTGCCATTGGAAACAAGAACCAAGGAGGATCCATCTTCCACAAGAGGGATCATGCTTGGATATGCAAGCTCAAGCAAGGGCTACAAAGTCTATCTCCCATCCTTGAACAAATTTGTTGTTTCAAGGGATGTCATATTTGATGAACATCATATGCATATGCTTGAAGAAGTCTCAAGTGCTCCAACAATCAAGAAGAAGATGGCCGAGGAGCAAGATCTTGGTTTTGAGGAGGAGCTCATGGAGGAGCAAGCACCAAACCCACCTATCACACCAAGGAGATCTTCAAGGGCAAAAGTGGAGCCATCAAGGCTCACATATCAAGGAAAAGGACAGCAAGTTGAGGGTATCTCATCCACTTCTTATGCTTTATCTAGTTTTGAAGAACCGTCTAATGTTGAAGATGCATTGAACTCCAAAGAATGGTATAAAGCTATGTTGGATGAGTATGATGCCTTGATTGAGAATGAAACTTGGTTGCTTGTTGAGAGACCTCAAAGGAATGTAATAGGATGCAAGTGGGTCTTCAAGCTTAAGTTGAATGCAAATGGGAGTGTTAACAAACATAAAGCAAGATTAGTTGCAAAAGGTTATGCTCAAGAGAGAGGGATAGACTATGAGGAAACTTTTGCACCCGTGGCCAAGATGGTCACAATAAGACTAATCATTGCACTTGCATCACATTTTGGATGGATTCTATGTCAAATGGATGTCTCTAATGATTTCTTGAATGGTTTTTTGGAAGAGGATATCTATATGGAGCAGCCACAAGGGTTCATCAAGCATGGAATGGAGAACAAAGTATGCCATCTCCAAAGAAGCATCTATGGCTTGAAGCAAGCCTCGAGATCTTGGAATTCAAGACTACATTGCTATCTTATTTCACTTTCTTTTATTCAAAGTGAATATGATCCCACTCTTTACATTAAGTTTGATGATGTTGGTATTGTACTTTTATTCATTTATGTAGATGACATCATCATTAGTGGAAATAGTGTTGATGGTATTGAAAAAATCAAGATAAATCTATCCTTAGAGTTCAAGATGGTAGATCTAGGGCGTCTTCACTTCATCTTAGGCATAGAAGTACTTAGAGGGTCTGATTTTATCTTTATAAGTCAAGTAAACTATGCTCAAAGTCTTTTGAAGAAGTTTAAGATGGAAGTATGCAAAAGTGTTGACACACCAATGGAGCAAGATGTAAAAGTGCCAAATGAAGATGATGAAAGATCCTTCATGGACATCACTTTGTTTAGGCAACTTATAGGTTCCTTAATGTGGATCACTATAACTAGACCAGATCTTAGCTTTAGTGTATGTAGGTTGAGCCAATCCATGCAAAAGCCATTGAATATCCATTGGAAAAAGGCTAAGAGGATTCTAAGATACATCTCGGGTACATTGGATTTTGGGATTCTATATAGAGGAGATGTGATTAACCTTCATGCATTTAGTGATTCAGATTTTGCAGGGGACAAGAGGGATAGGAAATCAACAAGTGCCTATTCAAATTTCATAGGAGAAGGTGTGGTTTAATGGCTTTCAAAAAAGCAAGAAACTATATCTCTATCTTCAACCGAGGCCGAGTACAACGCTTTGACAACCACTACAAAGGAGGTACTTTGGATCAAGAGATTATTGGTGGAACTAAAGATCATGGATTCAGAGGAGGCACCAATCATCTACAATGACAATATATCAGCCCAACACCTTGCATCTAACCCAATCTTCCATGCAAGATCTAAGCACATTGAGATATGCCATCACTTTGTGAGAGAAATGGTGCAAGCCAAGGAGATTGCTTTGGAGCATGTTCCAAGCAATGAATGTGTAGCTGATCTACTTACTAAACCACTTCAAAAGACACCTTTTATGAAGTTCAGATCATCACTTGGAGTGATTAGTAAAGCAATAATTGAACCAAGCTAGATAGTGAGGAGGAGTGTTAAAAATTCACAATTCTAGCTTGACTAGTTTTGGTCATATGACTTGTAAATAGTTAGATGGTCATGATGTGGCTTGTCACACGTGCCAAATAGCATAGGATTCCATTCATAAGGATGTTCTCAAGTAGACCTAAGTGTTAGAACCTTTGGAATGAGTCCAAATTATGCTTAGATACAAGGGAGAAAAAATAGGAGCTATTTTTGGTCATTTTTGCATTGTTGAGGGATCTCCAAGATTCCAACCCTAACTTGGTAGGGATGAAAGATCCACCAAAATTAGCATTAGGGATAGGTTTAGGGCTACTCATACCTGCCCAAAACCGTGATGGATCATGTATATATAGGTGATGATATCTCACCAAAATCAATCAAGCAATTTCATGTTTTTTCTCTCATATGTTCATAATTGTTTGAGTACTTGTGATTACTAATGATTATAGGATTGAATGTAGGTCTGGTGTACAGTACTCAGACTGTGGGAGGCCGTACTTTCACACGTGTGAAGCCTTCTTCAAGGATTTGGGCCATTTAGTGAGGTTCAAGCATAGATTTTTGATGGATTTTGATGGTTCAACTTGTGCTAATCTTATGAAATCATAATCTATTGTTTCCCTCATCATTTCAAGTGTTTTAGGATCCTTATTTGCTGTAATTTTTACAGGTACATCTCCAACAAACTTCATGACTATTGTGAGCAAGAAGGCATCAAAAGGGAGTTCTCTTGTGCCTATTCCCCTTCTCAAAATGGGGTGGCCGAGAAGAAGAATAGATCCTTGTGTGAATGTGCCAAAGCCTTGAGGATTGAAGCATCCTTGCCAAAGAACTTTTAGGGAGAGGCTATCAACTGTGCCAACTATCTATGTAATAAGCTCCCTCACCTTGCTCTTGGAGGAAAGACACCATATGAAGTATTATTCAAGAAGAAGCCTAAGGTTGATCACCTTAGTGTCTTTGGAAGTGTTTGCTTTGCACATAATCCCTTGGAAACAAGGAGGAAATATGATCCAAGCTCATGCAAAGGGACCAAGAAGGCCTATAGAGTCTTTATACTCTCTACTTCAAAGGTGATTGAGAGTAGAGATTTACTATTCATGAATATCAACATTCAACCTTGGAAGGGGCCGAGATCAAGGCATCTCAAGATGCATCTCAAATTATCTCTATTGAAGACAATCAAGATTTGATGGGGTCAAGATTTGAGGAGGCTCGTCAGGTTTTCTCACCAAGGAGATCTTCTATCTCAGCCTAAGAGGCTCTCATAAATTGACAAAGGCAAGCAAGTGGATCTTGATTCCACCAATTATGCTTTTTTCATATCACATGAAGAGCCAAATGATGTCCAAGTTGCACTTAATACCAAGGAGTGGTATGAGACTATGAAGCAAGAATATGATGCGACTAAAAGCATGTTTGGGTGGTACAAAAAAAGAACCCATTTTCCATAGTACCTTTTGGTAGTATATGTCAAACTTTTTAGATTTTATTACTCACGATTTATATTTCCAATACAATACATATGTTTGGACATTTCTCACTTGTTGGAGGAAGTGATAGGTCCCACGAGTTAATGTAGGTGAAGGCGTCCTTGACAATCATCAGCATACTCATCACATGGACCTACTAATCATGGGCCCACTTTATCTAATTTGAATTTGGATATTAAATGCTTTGCCCTCCAAATGATCAATTCAGTTTGGAACCTTGCTTTCTATTGTTATCAGTGAACATATCGTTGCTTTATGCTATGATCAGTTCATGTTGCTATCTTGGTTCATGCTATCAGTTCATCCGCTATCTTGCTTTCTGCTATGATTGCTTTCTGTCATCAGTGAACATGTTGCTTTCTGCTATGATCAGTTCACGTTGCTATCTTGCTTTCTTCTATCAGTTCATCTGCTATCTTGCTTTCTGCTATGACTGCTTTCTGCTATCAATTCATTCTAATTTGCTTTCTTGCTTTTTTTTTTTTTGTTTTTTTTTTTTTGGTTCATTGCTTTTGTTCCTTTCTTCTCTCACAGCATCTCTATCGTTGCTTTCCGCTATCATTGCTTTCTGCTGTCGTTGCTTTCTCGATCATCTGTTGTGAAAGATGAGGACACCTACAAGGAAGTGCAAAGCCGCCTCTAAGGCGAATGCTGAAAATCCTGAGACATCAAGCGTACCTCCTGACACACACAAACGGCCACGGACCAGCTACCATGATGGATCACCAGCCAGGACGGGTGTCATGAATCAATCCGAGACCACACATTCGAAGCTCGACGAATCATTTGAGGGGATGGCTACTGTGGCGGGCGATCGTTCAAGCAACAAGAGAAAGGATAAATTGCATCGTATGATTATGTCTGTAATGACTTTCGTTACTTTTAGCACTTCTAGTATTATGGTAGTAATTAGCTACTTTTGGTTCTTAATTTGCAACAATAGCTAGTTTTAGGTCTTAATCGTCTACTTTAGCTGATTTTGGTACTTAACCTGGTACTTAATTTCATACTTTAGCTACTGTTGACACTTAACATGGTACTTTAGCTATTTTGGTACTTATTTTGGTACTTTTGATAATGTGGTAGAAATTAGCTGCTTTTGGTTCTTTATTTGGTACTTTAGATGGATTTGGTACTTAACTAGTACTTTGGTATTTTAGGTACTTAATTTGGTACTTTAGTTGATTTTCGTACTTAAGTAGTACTTTAGCTACTTTTGGTACTTGAATTGGTAGTTCTAGTAGTAATCAGCTGCTTTTGTACTTTATCTGATTTTGGTAGTTATTTACTTTGGTACTGTAATTGCTTTGAGGGTTTAGGGTTAGGGTGGTACTTTTGCGGCTTTTGGTACTTAAGTAGGACTTTGCTACTTTTGGTACTTGGTTTGGTACTTAGACTTGAACTTTGGTACTTTATCTTATTTTAGTGCTTACTTAGCTAGGTACTTTATTTGCTTTTGGTGCTTAAATATTTCTTTAGCTGCATCTGATACTTAAGTAGTACTAATCTTGGTACTTTTACTGATTTTGGTACTTTGGTACTTTTCCTACTTTTGGTACTTTTGGTGCTTTTGTACTTAGCTGGTACTTTGGTAGTAATCAGCAAATTCTGGTCTTTAATTTAATACTTACATATTTCTTTAGCTGCATCTGGTACTTAAGTAGTACTAATTTTGGTACTTTTACTAATTTTGGTACTTTGGTACTTTTCCTACTTTTGGTACTTTTGTACTTAGCTGGTACTTTGGTAGTAATCAGCAGATTTTGGTCCTTAATTTAGTACTTTTGGAACTTTAGCTACTTTTGTACTTTAGCAGGTTTTTCTGCATAGCTTTTAGTTTTAAAAAACTGTTTATGGTAGCTTCTTTTGGTACTTTATTTGGTTATTTGGTACTTTCTATGTGAGGATTTGCAATGAGCAGTTTGTGTTAAAATTAACAATCTGTTTTGCAGGAAAAAACAAAATGGATGAGTACCCGATCCTGCGGAAGTTCTGCTACTCAGCCGAGGAGCTTCATGAAGAGTATGGCTTGAGCCTAGATGGCAAGCTGGCAAAAGACCTGCTAGACACTGATCTGCCAGGCAGTCAGTGGCTGACGGTGTTCCGGCTAGGATACACAAAAAATGTTAAGATATATCTTAACCAGCTGCATCCACAGTTTGTGGATGACTTCCACCTGCTATTCCACAAGGTGTACCAGGCTCCTCCATCCTGCGATGAAATCACAACCAGATTCGCTTTTGCATCGAATTTGGTAGTACTGTATGTCTGCATGAATCCCATTTTGATACTTTTGGCACTATTGTTTTCAACACTATTGAGTTGAACATGTGTGTTTATTAGCTCAAAATTTGTGTGTCTTTTACTCCCATGTTTGGGATATACGGAAATTCAATGGAAAGTATTAATTCAACAATGCTAGTTTGTGTGCAACTTGTTTGAGAAAGAGAAAGAGAGAGTTTTTGGTGGAGTTAAAGATAGTCAACATTTCCAACTCTAGGAAGGAGTGTAGCCCTTGTTTTTTCCATGTTGAAGGCATGGTATCATAAACGGTTCTTTGTTGGACTTGAAACATCCACAAGGAAGGCCATGCTGATGGGAGGGAACGTTGTGGTGACATTCTGGAATAGGATACAACCATATAGTTTGGGAATTTTGACTAACACTCTTCATGCTTTCTTTCTATTTCTTTCATTCTTGGTGTGTTCTTGGTACTTTTGGTTCTCCTGGAGTACCAAAGTTTTGTGGGTTGTTGGTACTTTTTTGTTTGTGGTACTCCAGAATTTTTTTTATTCTTGGTTCTATAATTTTTTGTGTTCGAGGTACTTATTTGTTATACTGAAGTACCGAAATTGATATCATTGGTTGTTGTCTTAGTCTAAATCTCGATAAAGAAGACTTACCAAAATTGAGTTGAGATTTGAAATTTGTCATTTTCCTTCTCTGACCTCGCATAATTAGGTACAGATTGCCCTATGCCAACTAAAAACCCCCCTGCGGGTAGTTTCTTGCATGAAGACTAGCAGCTAAACAAGGACCCGAACGTGGATTCAACAATAAATGAAGTATTGGAAGAACTTTCAAAGCTAAAGGATGATATAGACAACCTTGCAGTAGAGTAGCTCCACCATCAAACATCAGAGGGCAAAACAGGCAAGGAAAAAATTACTATTGACATAGACGAGCTGGATGAAGATGTGGAGGAAGAGTGGGACCAGCAGGAGCATCAAGGGCCGGACCAACATCAAGACCATGCACAGGAAGACCAGCAACAAGACCAAGAACAACAAGACCAGGCACAACAAGACCAGCAAAAGCAACAACAAGACCAAGAGCAGAAAGGCCAGGCACAACAGGACCACCAGACAGCGCAGAACCACCAATAGGAGGAACAACAGGAGGATGTGTATGTGGATGTAGAAAATGAAGGGGCAGGTGATGAAGTTGAAGGGCCCCAAAAACGAGAAACAACAGGGCAGGAGGCCAGGACAGAGAAGGTTGAAACTTCGCACACTTCTGAATCTGAGATAGGTGAAGATTTGTGCGACGATACTCTGTTATCAAAGTTATATCTCCTTAAAAAGATAAAGCGCTTCAGACCATATAACATTAAAACTCGTGCAAGCAAAATGTAACACGTATACACTCTATTGCACTAAAAGTAGAATAATGCTACCTAGCATGCTATGAAGTGTGACCAAATTCACCAAGTGATCAGTGTCACCGCTATCTGATATGTTAAGAAGACACTTGTTAATATTAAAAGGGAAACAAGGCATTTCTTTTTTCTGTTGCACAATGTGAATCTCATTATGGTGATGTCATTTTCTTGTTCTTATGTGTTTGTAGCACCCACCCCTTGGTGGATAAAAGACAAGAATATTCCAACGACAACCAGGGCCCCCGACGCTGATGACATTCCAGCTAGGGCCGGTAGGCTGGTCGTCCTCAATATAAACGGGGTGTTGTCAAACACTTACGAAACATATCCGAATGGCCCTTTTGTAAATTGCTGCAAGAGAAACGTAATCCGAGTGCACGAACACTGCTACTGTTTTCTGAGGCCCGGGGTTAATGTGTTTTTGTAAAAACTAGCCAAGGCGGGAGTGCAAATCATTATATGGAGCACCATGAGACATTCGAAGGTCATGAAAATACTGCGTACCTGCTTCCATGAAGAAAACAAAGAATTTTCAAAGGTAGCTCAACATTTAACATATCAACACTTGTGATCACATTGTCATCTCAGGACTATTAAAGCATATGAGCTCAATTAACTCACAACAATGTATTCAGTGATAACTGCAAAATAAATTATCAATACTTTTGTGGTACTTTCTACTAATTATTTTGTGCTTTTAATACCAATTGCCTAAATTTTGGTAGATTTTCATCCAACACCATACTTGTAGACGATAAACGCTACAAGTTGTTAAAAACCAACTACGAGAACTGCTTGGCCATAAAACGTTTTGACCCTTCCATAGAGTGCAATGCTGAAACGGCCCCCTGGTATTTGAAGGAGGTTCCGTATAGGCATTGCTAGCCAAAGGCAAAGAAAAAGGTTGGAAGTGAATTCCAAAGAAGCACAAAGAGACATGATGTTTGATAGATTACATGTATTGAAGCATAACTGCATAGACTATCCTTTAATTTTAGTAGTAAGAACCTATGGTGATGGTCAAGATTTTTAGCACATGAAAAGAAAAAAGAAATGCAAGATAAAGAATTTTATCCAAATCAAAGATGGATCTAATACACAAATATTCAAGTAGCAAATTAGTGACAAAACACCCACCCTTATATATTCATTACGAGCATCATTCACCTTACAAACAAAGCAGAAGCAAACCCGCACAATAATATGAAGACATCACCCTCAGCAACAGTAGCAGCATCGCAAGTAGTAGAAGAAGAAAGAAGAAACTATACCCGTGGCTCATGGGCTGGATCCATGCGCAAATCCCTATCGCCTTTACTGGAAGAAACCCTTTGTTCAACTGTGAGGACAATATGTCCCCTCTTGTTGTGAACTACTTTGTTGAGGTTGAAGGGTAATTATACCGCTTCGACTCCCCTACAGATTAGATCTGAAGAGCCCAGCTCGGGCTGCAACTAATTTTCTGTACAGGTGATGAGATTCTAGCTAATGGACCTAGATATAGTGGCATCTTCAAGTTAAATTCTTATGAGAATGCAAACTTTTGTGAAATTGCTCTTATGTCTAAGGAGGAGTTATGGCATAGAAGGTTGGGGCATCCTAACTATAAATCTATGCTTTCTATGATCAAATGTGATAAGGCTATTGGCCTACCATTGCAATCAATTTATTTGCTAAACACAAAGCTTAACAGGATCATTCACACTTGAGGATCATTCTCCACACATGTGAGCTTGCTGGAATTTTCTCAATGTGATGAATTGTCGAATGTAGTATGTATTGTTGAATGATAAAAATACATTCGTTGTCTACTATGATTGCACTATAATAATAGTGCATCTAATTCTACTATAAATCTTGCTTTTACACAAATTGTAATCGCGGTAGCTTATTAACGATTAGTCTATGCCTATGGCGGAATAGAGAGGAGCAGAAGAAGAGCGGATACTTTTGATGAACAACTTGACTTCAATAAAATGAACCGATCTTTTGCTCTATTTATAGTTGTTGATGGCACAGCCCTAACGAAATGCGTCGTTATCCATGTTTCAGTAAGTATAGGTATCAGAAGGTGGTAATGGACGGTGGTAGAAGATGCACTGGCGGTACAATGTACATAATATATGCACGGTGTAAAGAGCTCACTAATGCATTGTGTCATATGTCCTGTGTACAATGTGAATCGTATGAGTTGAAGTATCAACTTTCATGTGTGCATACTGCAATATAGCTACTTCCTAATAGATTATGGGCAGCTAACGCATACTGAGTTTTACTTAGTGTATAAGTTCATAACTTGCACAACATGCGCCATGGTAGCTATTGAAGGAAATATACTCACAGACCCGAGAGGCTGAGACTAGAGACTGGGTACATATCTAATCCTAAAGGCTACCGGTTGGATATGACATCATGTCATTTGCGTTGTAACTTGTGTTAATGGTAGGCATCAACTTTCAAACGATGATCCATCCATTTTGGTGTTGCTGCAAGGTCCATTACTTCCCAAGTTTCAATCCCTAGTGAAGTGTGAAACCCATCATTGACCAAGACCCAGGCACCAAAAGTTAAAACAGTACTAGCATTCAAGGTTTTCTAATATGTATAATAATCTATTGACTGGTCACTGATCTTTGTGTAGTCAATGTAGTGGGCTGAAGGCTGATAGTCCAGACTCTTTTGTCCTGATTCCTCAGAGGCTGAAAGGAACCTTTCTCAAATTCTCTGCGAGTAGTCTCAGTTATAGTCTTACAAATATCATAGGCTTTGGCTTGCATGACTATCTTCGTACAGAAATCTGCAAAATCGTAGCTGTCATCTTATCAAGCAGCAATTGCCTGCATCTGCACAGCAAAATGCAAGAGCCTCCTTTTATGGAAAGAAAAATCCTCCTCTAAGATTATCACGTGAATAATCCACGCAAAAAAAAATTTATCCATGCGAAATCCAGAGAGCTGGGGCCGTGGATACCGCGTGGATAAATTTTTTTTCATATCCACGTGATTAAATCTTTGGATTTTTGCAAATTTTTTGACCAAAAAAAAAACATTTGGCGCGTACCAAAATGTGGTTCGCTCCTAAACTAGAGGTCGACTTCCTTTCTTCTTTTGTGTGAGAGAGAGAAAAAGAGAGTATAGATGGGAGTGAGGATGAATGGGGATGAATGTGAGTGAGAATATTGATAGTGTTTAGGGTTTTTAGTTCATTGATGGATGTTAATAGTATGTGTTTTGTGATTATAAGTTTTAAGATTTTTTTTGTTTGTGATGTAGGCTTGGATATGAAAAATGAAAAAAGAGCTTTCATTGCAAAGGATTGAAAGATCAAGTGCATGCAAAAGGAAAAGCAAAGATTGCAAAACAATGAAGATACAATAGTAAAGGTAAATTCACATTTATTTTGATTCATTTGATATTTAGTTGATAACTTAATGTGTTATCTATTGATGCATTATATTGTGGTTTCCATTACTTTCTATTGTGCTTTCCATTACTTTCTATTTTGCATTCTAGCATGCAAATCATGTGCTAAAATAGATACATTGCATTGAATTGATCAATAGATACATTTGCATTCATGAATTAAAAATATATGCATTCAAAATTTTTGCAAGAATGATGTAGTGCCAAAACATTATATTGATTGATTTAAAACATTAGAGGAATTCCAAAATAGAAAAAGAACCTTTGTAAAGATGTTTTTTTATATTTTTTCAACCTTGAAAGCTTTTTTTAGACCAATAATAAAAGTACATGTGTACATTTATGTTACGTAAAAATCTGCCCAAAAAATTTGGGGCAATTTTTTTTTTTTTTAAAAATATCTATAAAGAAATAGGAGAAAAAAATCCCCATTAATTAGTATTGGAAGAAGAGAAAAGAAAAGGGGAGGGTGTGTTAAATAAGAAACTTAGTTTAAAGAAATTTGGAGGGGGGCGCGCCCCACTTGTAGGCATTGGCCCCATTTGGGGCGCTGGCCCTGTCTGAAGCCATCTACCCCCCCCCCCCCCCCCCCCCCCAACCCTTTTGTTTTTGTTTTTTTTTTTTTTGTAGGGGGCACTTTGGCACTCGCGAGCTAGCACGCCCCCACCTCGCTGGCGCCCTGGAGTAGGGCACCAGCCTCCTCTGCAATGGCTTGGGGCCCGTGCATCATGACACGGGCCATTGCAGAGGGGGTTGGTGCCCCACTCCGGGGCGCCAGCGAGGTGGGGGCACGCTGGCCACGTGCGCCAGCGCGTCTCCCACATTAAAAAAAAAAAAAACGAAAGGGTGGGCGGGGCAGTTGGCCCCTGACAGGAATCACTAAGCTACATTCAACAAAAAAAACATAGTTTAGCAATTAAAAACATTAACAATCTCACTACAAAAATAGAATCATAGTAAAAATTATTGCACTTACAAATTGGGCCTCTAGATTGCCCCTTCTTCTCGATCACAAGGGACTTTGGCCACATTTTAAGAGCTTCTCGACGATGGCCCTACGTTGTTGTTCATACTTTTGGGGATTGTTTTGCAACAATTCTCCTTTCACCTTCCTCCAATCCCTTTTGGAGCACCATCCAGGCTTCGTGGGATTCTTGGGATTCCTCACGGCTCTTCTCATCAATTGCCTTTTGTTTCAAATCCAAAGGCACATTGAATTCAAGGCCCAAGTCTTACTAAAAGCAAGGATAGAGGGAATTCATAATATAAAGTCTCTATTATTTTATTTTTGTCTTGAAGCGATTGGGAGGACCAATCAATCATGTAATCTTTACCAAAATATAAAGCAACTAAATCACGCAAACGGGCATGAACTACATTGCCATGCGTATTTTTTATAACTCCACCACGTGGATTAAGATCGTAATACACACTACATGATTCCTGGGAAGGGGCATCTTTGGAAGCTCTTCTCTCAGATGACTCACCTGACCCGTAGAAGATAACACAAGATTTTTTATTCTATCTCTTTGTTGAGGAGATAGATTCTCAAACCACTTTTGATTATATTTTTCGAGCTCCTCATGAGCTCTTCTCCTAGATGGTCTCCCACTTGACCTTCCACTTGACCTACCACTTGAAGACATTGTATCGAAGAATACCTTTAAAAGTTAGAAAGTAGTGGAGAATGGGAGTGAAAGAGTAGTGAAGAGTGTTAGATTAGAAGAGTAAGCAATGACAAGAAAGGAATAGATCAATTGTAAGCAAGAGCAAGCAAGGTCAATAGCAGGCAAGACTAATAGATTAGGAAGAGATTGCAAGCAATAGCAAGAGCAAGATCACTAGCAAGGAAGAGCAACCAAAAGCAAGCAAGCAAGCAAGATTTATAGAGCTTGGAAGAGCAATAGCAAGCAAGAGCACTAAACACTAGATTAGGAAAACCACTAAAACTTGAAAGCAAAAGAAGAGAGAATGCTTGCAGAAATGTGGTTTTATTGGCATTCAAGTTTCACGTGTATTATTCACGCAGAAGTTATCCACGTGTGGATAATTCACGCGATATCCACGCGTGGATGTTCCACGCGGTTTTTTTTCCTCTCCACACGTGGGAGGGTCCCCCACATGAGCTTGCATGCTTTAAATGTCATTCATGCAAGTCGTAATCTTTTCTAGATTTTATGAGAATATTTTATTGTAGGATTTGACATGAAATCTTATATAAAATATATTTTTTAATATGATGGAACATAAAAAATCGATTCAAAGATCATTTTGATAGTATTTAATTGTTAAAACTAGTTTTATATTGTTATAAATTTTATTTTTCTTAAGATTTGACATACAAGACAAAATCATGAGATAAAAAATAGTACATATTGTTATTAAACAAGTAATTTGACAAGTTTTTTAAGATTTTATGACATAATATTATGTCAAATCGGTGATCCAATAGTTGGAAACATTCAAAAATTCAAAAAAAAAGTGGCATTTCAGAAATATGGCTACCACCATCGCCATTTCCAAGGTTGAATAAGTGTTTAGCACCGCCATCGCCATTTCCAAGGTTGAATAAGTGTTTAGCTACCACCATCGCCATCTCCAGCTCTGTTATTGTCATTGTGCTATTTGCCAATTTTTTTTTTTTATTGATGACTAACCTTTGGCATCTTCATGTGGATCTTTCACTAGAGTATGCTCCACTTATGACAATAAATTCAAAAGATTTCAAATTATAACTTCTGATATGATCCATTACAAGGAGGAAAAGCTAAAGTATTTAGATTTATGGTCATCAGAAACATTGTATTCTATTGATCCATATTCATTGATAATTTATATGTGTCATGGAAAAACACAAGAACACATGTAGCAAATATCCACGCACAATACAAAGGTGGCGCGGCCAAAAAACAATTTGCGTGGATATAGCCGTGGATAGGCGTGGATACGGTCGCATGGATTATCCACGCGTGGATGTTCCACGCAAGTGTCATTTCCGACAACAAATCGGCCAGAGGTCGTGAAATTCAAACTGCGTGGATAATCCACCACACCAACTCCGACAACCGGCAGCCGAGCAAACTTCAGACACCCGGAGCCGAAAATGGAAATTTTAATTTGGAGTGGATAATCTACGCGTGGATTATTTATGCCAAAGTAAGATTTTAAAAAAAAGGCTCGACTTTCGCGTGGATATTGCGTAGATACCGCGTGGCAATTGAGTTACCTGTTTTGAAAAAGATTGCAATAAAAAATCTTCGTAGTCAAAACTTTTGCTCGTGAAGATTTTTTCACTACCGATTTCTAAACTTTGCAGTGAAATGGATATAGGTAACATTCTTACAGAAGTTACAACAAATATTTAAATTCACCTTAATCAGGATTCAGAGGCCTGCCCAACTCAGAGTTAGCAACACGTTAGCACGGCCTACTGCTGCTGATTCAGCTGCCTTTTTCTATGTGGTACTATGCACAAAAATCGGCATAGTCAAAGAATGGAATCTACATTGTTGTCCAAAATTGGTTTTCAATAGATGTGAAAATCTTGCTAGCCAAGAAACCCTTGTTTTTTTTTGGTATGAGTTATATGTTTAAAGATAATTGGGATAGTTGGCACTACTTGAAAACTCCACGTTTTTTAAATCTAGGATTCATATATTGGTTTCATCTATAAAATAATAGATGAAATCAGGTCAAACCAAGAGGTCGGAAACAAATTTGTAGAAAAACTAATAGTGTTATGCATGCATTCTCTATGAGGGGAGAAAAGGTCCACATAAAATAAATGATATTAGAAAACTTTCGAAATCTTTGAGATTATAAAATTACGTTGAGATTATAAAATTACGTTGAGATTTGCCACTAGGATTTTCATCTCTTAACCTTTAGTGCAAATCTTGGTGCGAGAGAGCTTGAAGCTAGGCGAGGCTTAATCCCCCCCGGCTTAAGGGCTAAATTACTTGGCATGAGAATAATTGCCATTATGAGAATAATTTTGTGCCAAAGCTTGCTCCAACAAAAGCCTAACTTGAATATTGTGATCCATACCATTTTACATAACCCATTATCGAAGCATGCTTACCATTGTAATTCTTGCATGGTAACTGTTAAGAAATGCTTGTTGCTTATTAAAAAAAGTGTCAAACAGAGTCAATCAGATACTCATAAATAGTTTCGAGTACACGGTTGCATCCACTATTGTTTTGTGCTCATGATTCTTTTGATTTGTACATGATACTTACCGAATTGATTATACAGTTTTATCACATTCAGTATTATGTCAGAATGATCAAATGTTTCTTTATTTTATTGTAATATATTTAAGCACTCTTATAGTTTTGTTTGAACTGTCGAATATTTGGATAATCTAATATTTGATACAACAATGTTTATTTTGTTATGTGTGTCTACGAAATCAATCTAACAAATTTTGATGATTTCAAAGTTAGATACATTTAGAATTTGAATGTGACAATAGTCGCGATAGTTTTGTTCAAATTTGATAGGTATAGTCATGCATTAGGAGAAGGGTGTAGCTCTATCAAATGTAGTCTTTTCTCAGGGGAGCTAGTAACTGCATGACCTAGCTGCTTATAATGAAAGTAAGAATTTGATACCCCTTTGAAAACAATCTACTAGAGGTATCTCCCTACATAGAAAAATCTGAGTTGCTCGACAAGGGGATCAGCTAACTTTGATAGGATGCAAGGAGGGGTTGTAAGCCCTTTTTGGCTACAGCACAAGAATTTTGTCAAAGATGTCTAAGATAACTGATAATTCATGTATGAGCGTGGGAGGGAAAAAGAGCATCGGGGCACGGCTCCTCGATAAGGGGCACCTAGCCCCCACGACCAGGTGCCTCCCATCAAGGAGCCGCGCCCCGAACGAGGCACGTCCCTCTTCCCAAGGGGGCATGCCTCCCCCCCTTCCTCCTTTATGTGCCCCTTCTCTCCCCTCTCCTTTTGTCTAATTTCAAGGTCAAAAGTTAAATTGTTTTTTCTTCAATATGTTTCTTGATTTAAAAAAAAATTTGCCCCACGTTTTCTAGGCAGATTTTCTATGTTACATAGAAGTACACATGGAGTTTTACTATTGGTGTAGAGAAATCTTTAAAAGCTGAAAAAAATCAAGGAGGGGGCTCCTGGGCCATGGGGGATAGGTGCCTCCCACTAACAAGGCGCGCCTCCCCCCCCCCCCCCCCCCCCCCCCTCTTCCTCCTTTATGTGCCCCTTCTCTCCCCCCTCCCTTTGTCTAATTTCAAGGTCAAAACTTACATTTTTTTTTCTTCAATATGTTTCTTGATTTTAAAAAAAATTGCCCCACTTTTCCTAGGCAGATTTTCTATGTTATGTAGAAGTACACATGGAGTTTTACTATTGGCGTAGAGAAAGCCTTAAAAGTTGGAAAAAAATCAAAAACATCTTTTTAAAGGGAGGAGGGCAATAGGTGTGAGCTAGAGAAGAAAGTTTGGAGTTTTGGGTTCATGGTTTAGGACCTGAATTCTTGGGCATAAGTAACTTGGTAGTAATATAGATGTATTTAATTTGTTCATCATTTGTTGCTCTCTAATTATTTGTTTATGATCTATTGTTTTATATTTGACAAGGTGGACCGATGCAAATGCAAGTTCACATTCTTCTTCTTCATTTGGAATTTGAGTTTGGCAGTACCTTCACCTTCAATACTTTAAGAGTTGTCACCTAGTTGTACAACTTTGAAATCAATGAAGGGCTTGAAATCGTGAAAGAAATCAAGATGGTGTGTCATGTGTTGAGTGGCTTATGAAAACAAATACATAGAGTCGTCATTTTGGATTTTTTCAAATTTGGTCATGAAGGTAGCTTCATCTTCTTCTCCTTGTTGGACTTGAATCAAGACTTGGGTCAATTGACTGTTATCAATAATGTTGGCTTGTTGTTGGAATTGTGTCCTCCTTTCATTGTTATACTTTAGTGTTATACAGTCCTTTATGACATGAGATCTTGCGATATTTGCAGAATAGTTGTCATGGATGAGAAGATGATGATTTTGAATTTGATTTTGACTATTCTTTTCTCTTTCTTTCAAACGATTGATCAAGCTTTGTTGATTTCTTGGATCTATACTTAAAACTTTGAATATAGAGCTTGAGATCTTGAGATTCTGAGCCTGCATTAGAAGATGATCCATGTGTTCTGATCTCCTCTTGAAGTAGCATCGACATTGCTCTAGTAAGAGTGAGACCTTGTTAATTAAAAATTATCAGGACCCAATTCTCATATATTTACGGTAGACTCAATAATAGAGTCATGATGGCATCAAAATCATCCATGACTAATCCAAGAGCAGTCATTTGCTCTATAAGATTTTTCATTTTTTCAAGGTGGGTCAAAATATAATCAGTTTCAAACATTTTGAATGTGAAGAATCTCTTCCTCATATGAATCTTGGAGGTTACATCTCTGATGTCATAATGTGTCCCAAGCATCTTCACTATCTAAGCTAATCTGGACGTAGTTGATGTTGAGAGTGATAAAGACCTTCCCATCTCTTTTCTTCATTTGGTGATCACGGCTAGATCGACCAAAGGCTTTGTCTTAATGTCTTCAATGATCTTCCATAGTTCATTGGTGAGAAAAACAAGCTTCATTTTGAACTTCTAGAATGGTAGTTGTTTCCAACGAATTTCTTAATGAGAGACGAACTAGGGCTAGTATCCATCCTAGGAATCGATCGTTGATAGAAATCAGAGATTAAGTGATGCCTACTCAATGCACATTGTAGGTCTAAGCCTAAGTGACCAAGTGCTTAGTGGGCAGTTCCTAGTGTTCGGGAAAGCTGGCAAAGTATAGGAAATAAACTTGCATCTTTTCTCAAAAATCAACATCATGATAAATTTGACACTTTTTTATATAGGCAGATAAAACCTTTTATGAGTAGTAGGCCTTAAAAAAACAAGAAACTCCAAAAATGCAATTTTTTGGAGGATAACCAAAAAAAGGTTTAACACCGGTTTCTAAACAGTGGTTTCCCTGTTTCACCTTTTCTCTGTGCTTTACACTTTACAGTGATAAACTGAATTCACATAGTTTTAGAATAAAACTCAGTCGCGACTCACAAGTACAAAACTGGAGTCGGGAAGCTGCAAATTCGAATTATCACTAGGGATGCATGATCAGGCATATTATTGTAGAACATGTTTCAGTAATATGCTCATTTCCATTGTGCAGTACATGTGTGTCCAGCTATGATTCAGGCTTGCCACAGTATGTACCAGCTGAAATTACAATGATGAAGAAGATGCTTATCATACAACTGGGATCATGATTCAGGTCTCAAAAATCATTTTCACTAAGAAGTCTGCAATGCTGGACACTTGCATGTGAAAAAGCTGCCATTAGTCCACTCACAGTTATGATTACATTCGATTCACACATTCAACATTGCCTACCTACACAAAGCTCACACGATAATACTAAGGATAACCGTGATTCATCGCAAGCTACTGAAATCATAAATTTACAGGCATTTATTATTGGCTTGTAGTTAAGTAGATTTCAAAGTCTCCAAACTGTTGCAGCTCGTCAGATATTGGAATCTTCATGTGCTGAACTCTGAAAGTCTGATGCTGATTGTGATTGTTCCGCACGAAAGCTCAAAAAATATATAAATATATATATATACACATTTCTACAGGCCCAGCCATATTATCTGCATTGTACAGTCTACGACTCTACGATATTCAAATAGCATAATAACAACATTGCATAATACAAGTTACTAACAAATACCAGTAACCACAGTATGAACTTTGAAGGGTTGATTTGATCTATTACTACAATGACTGTTACATAGACGTAGGGCTAGTAACAGTCAGTAATAAAGTATCCACTGAGCAGTGGCACTCTCGAGGGTCGAGCTTTTCATCTTCAAAGAATCAAAGATGATTGAAAGCAAGCTCGAGGCTCCTACGAACTTCACGAATCATGATCCTGACTCCTGAGTGCTGACGAGTACTAATGATTGAGTACAAATTACACTTTGCAGCGGACAGTCGAGACTCAAGACTGTAGCTGTCACCTGCTCACTGCTCAATGCTTGCCTTAAGTTTTAACTTTTAACGAGAGGAGCCCGCAGGAGTCAGGAGAGCCCTGGCCCTCAGGCGAGTCAGGCCTCAGCTATAGACAAGACTCAAGTCTAGAGCTTCGAGAATAGAGGATCCGAATACAAAGGAGTGATAATGATAGTGAAATTGGATAAGAGTACAGTCTAGAGTCTAGAGACAACGCTCTTGAGCGTTGTCAGATGTCTGTTCCCATTACTGCCTTTTCTGCAAATGTCTGCACTATCAATTGCCAATTCCCTTGATGCCCAAAAGGGATATTTCCTTTTCTGCAAAGTGGGAACCAGCTTGATGCCCAGAAGGGATATTGCCTCTGAGTAACTATGCCTTCTAGCTTGGCTATGCTAGAATACAATGTAAATGCATGCTTGTGTGATACTGACAGATAAGCAATGGATTGTATGGTGTTCAATTTTTAGGTTGCTTAAAAAGTATGATGTTATTTTTGTACTAAGGTAGGTCTTTTTAATGACTTTTGCACTTGAGTAAAACAATTGCAAAATTAAGGCAAAGAGTGACACATAAGAAATGATTTATAGCATTATACATTGTAGATTGTGCCCATTTTGAGGTTGCTCAAAAAGCACAATGTGTTATTTTTGTATTGGGGAATGGTCTCTTTAGTGACCTTTGCACTCAGTAAAACGGCCGTAAAATTGTGGTGAGTTCGTTGTGTCACAGCCTCACCGTAAAATTGTGGTGAGTTCGTTGTGTCACAGCCTCACCATAATTTTACGATGTTAAACTGGTTGTAAAGGTCAGTAAATAGAATTTTTATAAGCGTAAATGATTGTCTTGGCATTCTACACAATGGCTGAAAATCGTTTAATAGCCCATAGAATTTGACTTATTTACAAGGTGTAATGTGTTGTCCCAAATCCTTTATGGACATTTTATGAGTTGTAAATTGCTTTGAAAAGTTTATGGATTCCAAGATTTCTTAATGTGCCATATGTCGCTTTTCATAAAAACAACTCACACGAAGTTGATGTGAAAGTACTGTACTTTAGGACCATAAATGGATCTACAAAACATCCACAAGAGTGATTGGATGCTTCCTTACACAATCTATCAAAAAACTAGACACAAAAAAGTTGATCTAGATTGGCAATTTGACAAACACCAAGCATTAACAATCAAAAGCATTGATCAACATTGAAATCCGAGCCCACACGTGTGTACTACAGAGGCTGTAGTACGGCCCTCAAGCTGAGAAACAAGTAGAAATTGATTTGGTTTCATTTGGATCACAAAACTCAATGTACATAGTGAACTAGCTTGAGATTGCCAATGAGCTCCAAAAATAATCTATTTTCTCATTATGGGAGCTTGGAATACATAGCAAATTCGACTTCCTTCTTGAAGTTAGCTGGATTTCCAGCATGTAATAAGGAAGCTAACTCACTCTTCTTGCCCTAAAATGAAACCCTAGCCTAGATCCTAGAGTTATGCTTGGTAGGTAGCTAGTTGGTCAAATTTTGACCTTAAGCTTAGGTGTAGGTCCTATAAAGTAGGGATGACCACCAAATAGACATGACCAACTCTCTTGACTTGACCTAACCTATATCAGGAGTGGGTTTCTACGTGGCATCTTGGCCTTACATGTGTGGAACCCAATTATACACAATATTTACAATGTTCTACATGGCTAGATTTGCCAAATTAGGCTATTTTTCATAGTTGCAGCCATAATTTTCCAATTAAGTTCTTTGCATGATTCAATGCACTTTAAACATATTATGAAGTAAAATGCCAACACAATCATTTCATTAAGGCACATGATGGGCAAAGAATTCAAGTGTCATATTAATTTAACTCTGCAAAAATACATGTGGATGGCATATTATAATTTGAGTTTTATAAATGCAAATGCTTATTCTTTTTCATATTCATCACGTGAAATTAAGCCATATACAATCTCCTACACAAAGGAAACCATCAGACACAATACACTCTTTCTATTTTGATTTCCCAAAAAATTCAAGATCGGCTCCTCTAGGTCTCAACTTAGACATTTGGGAGTCCTTACCGAGAAAATCACCAAAGCATACACAACATTATGCTCAATTTATAGTCCCAAGAATTATTTAGGCTCAATCTAGATTAATGGAGTACTCCCAAATAGAGAGTTAAAACTAATTTTTTTCTTTATTAGTAAATTTCAAATTTGGTCAAATTTTGAAATCGGTTATCTTGTGTGATATGATCCTAATGATTTTGATCATTAGAAATGGGTCAAGCAAATACTTGTGCAAGAAACTCGTCAAATTTGAATTTAAAAATGTCGAATAATGTGAAATAACCAGATAAAATAAATGACATTAGACTCTTTACCCAGACAAAGGAATTTGCGAGTTGTTGAAATTCGATTTGTGGGATTCCCATTCATGTCATATTTCATATTCTAAGTTTTTTGACAATTTATTTACATTGATAAAATAATGCCAAGTTGGTCGATGAAAATCAGAACGGTCCAAATTTTTTATTGGAAAAGTTGTTGAGTGATAGGAACTATTTAAAGTTGAAAAATAGAATTGTTTCATGAGTTTAACCATGTGGTTGAGTATATACAAAAGCTCAGATTAGTGTTATTAAGAAGCTATGTGGATAATTTTTGTGTATCTGTGGATTCACCCAGTTATTGAATAACTTGTTCATGGAAATGGATTTTTTTAGACTTTTTCCTTTAGTAATTCACTTTGCATTTACTATATGTCTCAGAAGCTTCTTTGTACCTTAGCTGAATGAAGTTTTCAGAGGACTAAAAATTCTAAGGGGGAAAGTGGTGGGGACATTAGGGATAGTAAGGGTGCTTTCAAAATGTTTTTTGTAGTTAGAGTTTTTGAAAATCCCTAGGAATAATTACTCAATACTGGATTTCAATTTTCTAAATAGAATTCACTTAGTTGAATTCATAACATATATCTTTGTAACCATGAGATGATCCTCAGGTTTTAGATGTAATTTTGTGATTAGGGAAGTAGAAATTAAACACATGGATCATATTGAACCTGTTAGAAATCATAGAAACTTATCCCTGGAGATAATTTTCTCGGATCAGTAGGGATTTGAAGCTTATCACTAACCTAGAAGGATTGTTAATTTGATGGCAAGTTGTATTGATTCTGCTACTTAGATTATAGAATCATGTGTGGATCTATTATATCCATTTGAAAGACATGCTAGTCATCCAAATATATTGGATTCTCCATTTTTTGGCGGTGAAGGATATTTTCCTATAGGGATTATAAGACAACTAGATGGATCAGTGAATCTCTAGAAAAGTCAAATAAAGGGTCTTTTTGGAGGAAAAAGTTGGTGGTATGGGACATCGGTAATTCAAAGGGAAGATTCTAGGACCATAAGGATCGAATTGACAATGGTAGGTTTCGATAATCATGGGATGTTGATCTATAACCATTGGTCAAATTTTATGGGGTATTTTGTGAAATTTTGAGGCTTAATTCGGATCCCAAATGGGTATCTCACCAGTCACAAAATCGAAAACCCTTAAAGCTATCTCCCACTTTCTTGAATTCTTGCTTCTTAGTAAATTATCGAATTCTTAACATCAGATTGACTTTATATGATTCCTTCCAGCATAAAGTTATTTTTCTGAAGAACTATTATTATCATGTGAATTACTACTTGTATGAAAATGTTGTCTCCTTATGCATAGAAGATTTCAATTTGAATCATGATAGTTACTGTGACTCAGATTGAAAATGTTTGAAAGGAAATTTTTGTTTATAATGGAGTGAATCCTTTGTGAAAGGCACTTATTATTGAGTTTCATGGATTTAGATCATTTCATATATCATCTCTCCAGCTAACTTTCATAGAAATTTGGTAATTTCTTTAAAAGGGAGGGTGAAGTGATTTGGTAAATTCAATCACATAAACTATTGGTTGCACACTTTTCAGAAGGAAGCCATAGTATGCATGAAAATATGATTATTTGAAAGTAGTTTCGAACAAATCCATTGTAAGATACATAATTGGAACTTTTTGGAAGAAAATTTCATCGGGGATTGTTGGAAAGCCAAGATATGAGATTTCCTCCAAAAAAATATAGTGTATGCAGTTGTGGATTTTTGATCCCCCTTGTCACTAGCAAAATCCTTATCCGAGTAGCCAATAATGGATAGGTCTTCACTTTTATAGAGCAAACCATAATCATGAGGTGAAGATATGTACCTTAGCACTCGATGTTGCATAGATTGATTCAACATGTGCACACAATAGCTCAAGTCGGGCCTAGTGATAGTTAGCCAAATTAAGGAGCCAAAAAGACTCCTAAAAAGGGTGATGTTCTCAAAGGATCTTTCATCTCCGTTGTTAGGATCTTTTACAATATGCTCCATTGGTGTATTTATGCTCTTACAATTCTCCATATGGAATTTTATCAACATTGATAGAGCATATCTAGATTGACATTTATAAGCATAATCATCATGAAAGTCAACCTCTAGGCCTAAGATATAATGGATCTCTCCTAGATCTTGCATTTTAAACTCACCTCCAAGTGCAACTTTAGTCTCTTCAACTAATTTGATACAACTTCCCCAAAGGATAATGTCATGTACATAAATGAAAAGATGACAAGATCACTAGCAACAAACTTTAGATACATGGAAGGATCATAGTACCATTGATCTATATTCAAGAAGTCTTTTCGTGTTACACAACATAAGTGCTTTCAAACCCCCTCACAGCACGTCGAAGAGCTATTTAAAAGCTTCTTATAACAACAAAGTACCAAAGCGGTAGAAAGTACATTTTTGGTAGTCTAAAGGAGTCATGAACATGTAAACATTACAAATAGTACATATTTTGTGAAATTGGTAGTACCTAAAGCTTAGATTCCACCAATTGGTAAACAACACTAAAATAGTACCAGAAAGACCACAAAGGAGTTCTAGAAAGTACCAAATCATCATATACAAGTAGTACCAAGGTACCAAAGCATCTTATAGTACCAAAGTACCGCACATGCAAAAAGTTAAAGTACCTAATTTGGTAGTCTGGAGGATAGAAATTTAACACAATAGGTTCCATTAGTACCAATCTTTGGTACTCAAAAGTTTCAGAAACAAGCAAACATTACAAAAATAGTTCAAATCTTGTAAGATTGGTAGTAACTAAAGCTTGGATTCCACCAATTTGTAAACAACACTAAAATAGTACCAAAAAGACCACAAAGGATTGTATGTGAGGTGCGAACACAAATATATAAAGATAAAGTACCTATTTTTATAGTTTTATGCATAAACCATGGTCACGATAAGTCTTAATAGTACTTATTTGGTATATTTTAAAATAAATATGAGACACTTACAATAAAAGAACCTAACTAGGTAGTCAGGAGTATCAGAATTGGTACACGATAAGTTATTATAGTAACATTATTTGTATTCAAGAGTTTTACCAACACAAAAAATAGTACCAAAATAGTACAAAATTTGTAAAATTAGTAGTCGACTACTGGAGTAATACTACCAATTGGTCTAACAACACTAAAGCAGTACCAAAAAGATCGAATCGGGATGTGTGCAAACTGCAAATACGACGAATTCTAAAAAAAAATAGAACCAAATGCTGTAGATTCTAAAGTAAGAATGGTACACACTATAGATCTCAATAGACCAATTTGGATGATTTTAGAATGAAAATGAGACACGAGGTATTAAAGCATCTAATTTGGTAGTCTGTATTATCAAAATTGTTTCACGATAAGTTCCAGTAGTACCAACACAAACATTCAATGCCCAAAAGTTCCTTGAAATATCAAAAAACACCAAACAGCTAATTGCTAGTATATCGAAAACGTTCAAAAACTACCAAAACTATCAAAAGCATTAATGAACAACAAACAACAGTACTTTTTGCACACTAGAAGTACAAAGTGTTCCATGAGGCCCAAACAACAAAAAGAGAAGTTATTTGAAAATAATATAGAGTACCAAATTATAGGCAAAAATGTATCTTACACAAGTTTTCATAAGTACCAAATAGAAAATAAATAGTTGTTTATAAGCTTCTACAAGTACCAATAGTCCCAAAAGTCCAAATGAGCAAAATATCAATTGAGTAAAAGACTACAAAACAATTCCAAACAGCAAGAGGTGGAGTGTGTATCTGCAGAACCAAAGAACAGGAGTATCAAAGATCAATTTCAGCAATGCAAAAGATCAACATTACCAAGAAAATGAAAATCCAAAAAAAACATGAAGGACATGAGTGTCATCAAGAAGATGTACTGGATGCCTGACAACACTCTTTCTTTCAATCCTTTGTCGGCATATGTCTTTTTTGTTGGGGGGCACTCGAGTTTCTGAGCTCCAAAAGGCATACACCAGTTCCTTGATCCGAGCCGTGATTATGGTACCTCTAGGCAATTGTCTCTAACAGGCACTCAAGGGCAGAACCTCCTCATCGTCCTTAATGTTAAGGCAAGAACAGGCTGCAGCAATATTTCTGCGATGAACACCCAAATCACCTGCAATTTTGGAATGAGGGAGATTCATTGTGCCATCAACTTTATTTAGGACCATCACAAGTAAAGATCTCTTCACAAAGAGTTCATTCGCCGAGTGGGGCATGATAATATATCATGATCCTCTTTTAGCACCTGTCCAAAAAAATTAATCAGACTTAATTTACAATGTATTAATACTATTCAATGAATGTGATGTAATAACGAGGCTAGTTACCTGAAACGCTGCCAACCACCATATATCATTTTCTAACTGGACACTGAATCTGAAATCTTCTTGGTTCTCTTTTTGTGATAGAGCACCATTCACGAGAGTTATACTAACCCTCTCCGTCTTCTGCCCTTTCACAATTTCTGACTCATCTAACTTAAGTACTATGATTATTTTCCATTCACCTTTTCATAGGTTATATCATAGAATGTGATGATGTATCTCAGCAAGTAATTTAGATCAACAAATTTATTGTTTGATGAATTATAGAATATTGATCTTCCATCAGTTTCATACACCTCCTCAATATGAAATGGAGTTCCAGTGATCTTATGCATACCTATGTTTAATGTATCCCTCTCTTTCTTCAAGTGATATGTCCTAGGGATTTTGAACTTGCTTAAAAGCTTCTCTAATTAGTTTAAATATTGTTGCATATGCTTCCCTACTAATACCCGCAAAATCACAAGCACCTTGAACTATAGTCTTATCTAAAAAAAATTTGAATGTCCACCATCAAAGACTCTGCTATTTTACACTTTACATTTGAAATCCTATTGTTCATCATGAGATGGTCAATGGATTTGCAAGTCAATATTGTGTGCAATGACATTCCTAGTGAAGCATTGTCTTCAATATTCCGAGAAGCTACTAATGCAGATCTGCAAAAAAAATAGATAGTTAATAGAATATCACCATAGCTGAAATTAAATCCAAATGTCATTGAAAAACTTACAAAAATCAGAATATGCTTACTTGAATGCACAGATCCTTCTATTTCGATAACCTCCTTTTGAAAGCGTTTGAATATCCTTGCAACTTTTTCGCTTTCGCTTCTTACTTTCAGCCTTCTTCTTTGCCAAATCCACATCCTTCGATAATTGTAAGTTTTCAATACGAATAGACTGTAAGACTGATTGCATTTGCTCTAGTTCTGATTTGATATCGATTGTTATCTTCTGTAATGATTCATTATTATTTTTAAGTTGTTCATTTTCTTCTAATGTCTTTTGGAGATGACAATCTCTATTCTGACAATAAGAGGATATCCGAATTAACTCACCTTCTAAAAAGTGAACTTTATTCATATAAAGTTGTTTTCCATGGTTCTACAATCTTTCACAATATCCTAGTAATGCACTATGTCCATTGCATATCTAACTAAATGAGTTATTGAAGAGAACGTGGGATGTGTCAAAGTGCTTGGATCTTGTGGATATAATGTTCCATCTATCCACAAATCCAAGTTTTTTTTTTCCTTCTGCCCTATAACGAGAACGATATTTAAATTCCTTTGCCTCCTCTTCTCTGCAAAGGTGCCAAATCAATAAGGATATCCACATGTAGATGACAATGTCATCATCAAAAAAATAATAGAGTAATCAGTTGCATCAAAGTACTATGACCAGATTCTATGAAGCAAAGCAAAGTACTCATCTTTGATTATATTATATACTATGTACGATCAATCCAAACTCCATGCTTGTATGCTTGATTCAAATTTGGAAATGCCGCTCATTTTTTCATTCCAATAGGTAGTTGGCACTCATATTTCCATTCCAAAGTGATGATGGCGTTCATAATTGGAGATGGCACCCATATTTCCATTCTCGTGGAAGGAATGCATATGTAAACATTTTGCAATTTTTTCTGATTCGAATTTGGGGATGGCGGTCATATTCTAGATCTAGTGAAAATATTGCCCTTTTCGTAACCAATAGAGGAAATATTTTTGAATTTAGTAAGTTATACTGCGAACTGTTAACAGTTTTTAACTGTGACTATAGACACTGTGGTTAGATCATTGGGAGTTGGGGAGGCCTTGGGAGTGGTGTGGGCAAGCAAATAAACAATATTGTTTTTTTTATTTTGATATTTTTCTATATCCTACATGGCATTCCTTAAAGGGTCTTTTTGATATTGAGAACTCCTCTAATGCGGGTGCGAGACCCACTGTGAGTCGTCCATACAGATGCAATCCCATCTATAAGGCCAAGATCAAAGAAGAATTACAATGTCTCTTAGATGCGAGATTTATCTATGAAATTGAGCATACTGAGTGGGTCTCCCCAATTGTCATCGTCCCCAAGAAAAATGAAAAACTTCGCATCTGTGTCGATTTTAAGAAACTTAACGCCGTCACTAAATGTGATCATTTTCCATTATCTTTCAGAGAAACCATCTTAGAAAATCTAGCAGGAGATGAGGCTTACTCCTTCTTAGATGGCTTTAGCGGATACAATATGATCCAAATCGCTGAAGAAGATCAACACAAAACTGCGTTTGCCACAGAATGGGGAACCTTCTGTTGGAAAGTCATGCCCTTTGGTCTCTGCAATGCTCCTAGCAGCCTTTTCTCAGTAGATGGGTGATATCTTAGAAGTTTACTTGGATGATCTAGAAGCACATTCCAAAGAAATATGCCATCTGTCTGTGCCTGAAAATTTTTTTATCCAATGTCAACGCTTCAACATCTCTCTTAATCCTGAAAAATGCCAGATTTGGGTAACCCATGGTATTGTGTTAGGACATATTATCTCACGAAATGGCATTACCACTGACCCTAAAAAGATCCTTATTATTCAAAATCTACCGGAACCGCGTACGATACGCCAACTACCATCGGTGCTTTATTTTTTATTTCGCTAACAAAGCATGCTTAATCTACAAAGTAGTTGTAGTTCCCAAATGGACGGATGAACAACGCGTCACCTTTAATCAACTCAAGGAAGCCCTTACCAATGCACCCATCCTCCGGGCTCCTGATTATTCTAAAGAATTCCATGTGCATACCGATGCATCCAAGTATGCCATTGGAGCAGTGCTCACCCAACCGGGAGAATTCAAAAAGGACTACCCAATTCGTTTTCTTAGTCGACAATTGATACCTACTGAAGTCAATTATACCACTACCGAATGCGAAGCCTTGGCAATGGTATATGCGGTTCAAAAGTTTCGCCACTATCTTCTAGGAAGTGTCTTTGTGTTCTTCACCGATCATCAAGCACTGTTGTATCTCATCAACAAGACCTGCACCACAGGCCGTATTATTAGATGGATCCTATTATTGCGAAAATTTGAGTTTAGGATCGTGGTTCATAAGGGAGTTCAGCATTTTTTAGCAGACCATCTATCCCGAATCCCTAACCTTCCTACCCTTGATCAAGGCGTCAACGATGATTTACCAGATGTAATCCTTTTCCAAGTTGACTCTACACCTGCATGGGCTAAGGAAATTACCGAATATCTAACTTCAGGGCAGATGGATCATTCCTTCTCTTCAAAGGCAAACTGAAATTTTTTGACCAAGGACCTTATGTCATTAAGAAATTTTTTGCCTCTGGATATGTCCAACTCCAAACCCTTCAAGGCGATATCCCCGACACTGTGGTCAATGAGAGTCGAATGAGAAAGTACAATGAACCTTGTTTTTATCTTGATATGTATTAGCTGTTTTCTTTCCTACTGTTTTTCTTCCTTTTTATTGTCTGCATGCCATTTCGACAACATTTTTGCTATGCTTTCTTGTTCCAACCATCAAGATATAGTCTTCTCTAAGAAAACCACAAAAGTCATTAGTTTCAGAAGAAATTTTTTTCACAACATCTCAGATAGAATTCGCCTAGCCCCTTTTTCATAGAGCAAGATTCATTTTTGGCCTCCACAAATTCTGTCTCAGATAAACAAATGTCTAAAAATAGAAAAATGCAATTTTATTCATCAGATATCCATCATCAGAATTCACAGACAATTCACTAGAGCTCAAATTGATCCTCACAATTTCTCTGCTATCTCTACAAATTCTGATCAGACACATTTTTGCACTGTTAGACGTTTTTTCTCTTTTGCCATAGAAAAATCACTTACAAGAGTTTGCGGACCCTCAGAACGTTGCCTCAAAATTCACGACCATCTACCAAATCATGGACACTGAGGACGATTTATGGGTGAAGCTGCGAATTCCTGCCAAAAAAGTCTATATATAGTCCTCCACCTTCTCTCCATGAGTTCATTTTAGATTGATGCTCTCGAGTTCATGCCAAATTTTTTTCAAAATTTTCAAAATTCTCAGAGCAATCTAAAATCATTGCTATCATGGCTTCCCACGATTCCTCGCTTAGCTTGCATTGACGTAAACCCCCTCGTCCTTATTCAAGGGATATCGTCATGATCTATCTTAAGAATTACACCGAGCAACTCACCCTGGCCAAGGATATCATCACCAACCTTGGCTTTGATCTGACACTTTTTCGGGACCAGTAGAGCGAGAGCCTCATCCGAGCAGCCTACTCCACCTATTCGGATGAGTTCCAAACTTTCTGGATTACATTCAAGAGTGGCAACTATTCTATTATCAACGTCTCTCCTGGGGATCTCCAGAGCATCGACTTTCCTAATCTCGGAGAGACAATCCATGGGAAGGGCACCAGCTATGATGCCAAGTACTTCACAAGAATTTCTGACAGACGACGGCAAAACCATTGCCCAAACCAATGACGGGATCGCTATCTATCTCATCACGGATCCCCATCTACGGGCCACCTCAGAGATCCTCGTCACCATGGTCGCAGTGCATACAACCAAGATGGATCGCATACCACCGAGCGACCTCTTTTCTCTGACCCTCACCATGGACGATCCCACTCAAAATTACAAGTGGGCTGAGAAGGTAGCAAAGAAGCTGTGCAGAGCTCTGAAAGCCGGCAAACCAACTACCAAATGTGGGTATCTCCTCCACATGTTGGTCACCAAACAATTGGAGTGTAGGGCGACTACTGTCATCAAGGAGCCGGATGATGTTTATCCAAGCACAGAAAAGCGAGCCACCCCCCAACCGACAGCAAAACCGGTCTCACCAGCCCCACCTACTAAGAGGCAGAAAGGGAAGGCGATCAGCACAAAAGCCGATGTCCCACATGATATTCTATCCAGTGACATTGGGGTGGAATATGCTGAATTCGAAGGGAGCCTTAAACCATCTCAGGTCCCAAAGGAGGTCCTAGAGCAGCAGGAGGGCTTACTTCACCAGGCCCAGCAACGCAACAAGCAGTAGCAGCAGCAGCAGGCAGCTCTGAAACGACAAGCACTTCCGGCTCTGATCCTATGGGCATGATTCCATCCACACAGGCAATCTCCTCTCCATCACTTGCTCTCACACTCCCACCACCACCCCCACCATTTATTGCCACCTCCACACCCTCACTAACTCTCAACACGGGCTTCACTTCCACACTTCCACAAAAGCCCTCACCTGTACAATTCTCCACCCTACTTGACTCCACAGTCAACGTAGATGATTTTGCATTACAATTACTAACTATACTTCCATCAACCATTGTCACCACTAACCCAATCCAACAATCTCCGCCACGCAGTATCTCCCCACCTCTTGTACCCCTCAATCCACAATCACCCCCACCTGCCTTTCATACACCTCCGTCTAGCCCTGCTCCTTATTTTCTGCCATTCAACCCAATGTCGTATCCTAACTACACATGCACCCTCCCTGACATTGGTCCTTGGGAGCAGTTACCCCTTGCAGCCAAAAAAGCGGTATGGTTGGTGAATGAGCTCCAACACAATCTATTCGGCACCCTATGGGGACAGTATACTATGTGACAATTCGATGATGGTGCTATGGCGGGCCTTCAGAAAGAAAAAACAAAGCTAGAGGAGGAAAAAAACAACAACAGCTGCAGATCCAGAACCTCACGAATTACAATCAACAACAGCAGCAGATGCTACTCCATCTCCAGAACCAGCTCCAACGGAAGGTATCCAACATGCAGCAAACCATCGATACCCTCAAAGCCGAAAAGGATGAGGCTATAGCAAATTCACAAGTAGCACGTTCCGTTATGAATGAACAGTTGGAAATGGTGGACTTCAACAACTTCGCACCACCAGCTATTTTTGAGGGAACTGTCATTCCAGTGGTGGCCTATCAAACGCTGGCCCAAAAGCTGAAAGCCATGACGGAACAACACTCAAAATTACAATGTATGATACAACAATCATACATTGCTTCCGTCGAGGCCCTAAACCAGCACATAGCCACCCTAGAAGAACGCTTAAAGGTTGTTGCCCAGTCGACACCGTCGCTTCATGCAGAGCACGCCCAATTCCATGATTTGGGGCACCACTTTGATGGACCAGATGGTGGAGATGGAGTGGGATTCCAATAGCCTCCTCCTGCAACTCAAGGCTCCACATTTCAAGGCCAACCCCTGGGGCAAGGAGCTCAAACACCAACCAATCCGTCAGGCTCTGGGGGTACCAGCTCCCAACATTATCTTTTCCCTTCCACCACTTCTGACCCTCTTGACACCACTAACTCCACCTTCATTTCATGACAATTTTCTCCTGAGTCACAAAGAATTGCAGAAGCTAACCCCTCGCTTCCTCTCTCTCCTGAACCCGATCCACAAACCCAACACGAGATTGCCTCTGAAGCACCAACCATCCGACACATAATCACGCCCATAGAACCAAGCAAGGAGTTGCGCGTCTCTCACGAGTTTTCAAAGAAGTATCCAACAATGAAAGATCGAGGTGGCTACATACTGCCAAATTTGGACCAGTGTCAGACACATAAAGCAGTAGTCAAACTCCTGAATCCACAACCTCTCTGGCGTCATTAGCTCTTCCTGCAAAGTAGGACCTCAATGGCACGGTATCTCGAAGCTCCCTCCTACATATGCCCCAATCCTTATTACTATCCAGTAGTGAGGCGAGAACCGTTTCCTACCACCAAGGTCAAGAACAAAATCTTTTGGCCTAAGCTCACAGGCGTGGATACCGGCAACTTAGCCAAAGACATGGTCACCAATTGTCGAGTATTCTACCAGAAGCACCATGGCAATCCTGATGGCGACGTCAGATATTTTGTGGATAATTACGGCCTGGTGGCATTTCTGGCAGAACTCAAAGGTTTTTGGGATCGAGGGTTACCCCCAATCGCCCTTGATATCAATAAACCCTTGCGAACTATATCAACGTTGCAAGGCTCTATTATCGCGCTGCACTCACTTCCGCCTTGCACGTTGATATGGTGGAGCTATGGAAAATCCATAACTTTCTCCAGGGTATGCTCCATTATTACAAACCCATGCCCTTCCTGAATAAATTATGGTGGCAAATGATGGAGGGCATGGGCACGACAATCTACCACTCCCGACAGCAACAGTCTCGCCTCCAAGAAGCACAAAAGATCCAGGACGAAAAGGAAGAAATAAAACTCTGTGGCATGTGTTTTGTAAGACCACGAATGAGTATCTGTCAATAAATTTCAACCATGGCATGTGTTTTGTAAGTCCATGAGTAGAAGCTTAAATAATAAAAAAATAGCTTAAACTTAGATTTAGAACTTAGACTTAGGAAAGTTAAGATTAGAAATATTTTATCTTAAGTTTTCCTAAGTTAAGAAATTTGAAGTTCTAAATCCTAAGTTAGAAGTTCTAGAAAGGCTAGAAACAGATTAGTCCCATAAGTTAGTAGACACTTATGGAAGACCCTCCTTGCCATAAAAGGAGAGGTATTTGCATTGTAAACAACACTTTTGAGATTAAGCTATCTTGCTCTCTATTTTGGAGAATTATCATTCTATTTCATTTGTGTTCCCCTTGGAAAGGTGCATAGCTTGAGGGAAGGTGGTCGGGCCTCCTCTTGCCTCCTTTTCATCGGTTTTATTGTGGCATGTTCATTACTGCTTATTTGCTTAGTATTAGTCGCAATCTCATTTTATTACCCTTTGGGTGCTAATCTAGGATTTAGTTTAATCACCTTGCTAGTTGGGTAAGCCTTAGTAAGGTTTTGTATTTTGTCATCTTAGTTAATTTCATTTCTATTTCGAGCACTAGTTGGGTAAGCCTTAGTGCTTGATCATTGTTTTATTTTCGCACTCCGTCTAAGGCTTGGTAAAAAAACTTAGAAAGCGAATGATCCTCTCTATACTACACCACATCGTGAGTAGATTAGATTTACTTCCAACAGCAAATGATATATTTTAAGGAGGCGTTTAATCATATGAGACAAAACAAGTTTGGTCATCATGGAAAGGATCATGCCTGCACATGTTCCATCTACTGCAAAATTCAAGAATCGGATATTTGCAAAGCAAACCAATCTGTTTTCCCCAGCATCAGCAATATGTGGGAATCGCTTTTATGTACAAAGCCTCCTAATTCAGAATTCCATGCAAAAATATACTTGTTCGGGGATTGTAGTACATGCGGCATTTATGAGGTGTCATTGGGTGTGGTCAGATGGTGCGACGTCCCATTTCAAAGCTCGAAGGCCTTTCTTCTTCGTGGCCAGGTATATTTGTTGGGGGTTCTCACTATCTCTATTATTATTACTCTGTAGTTTTTAGGTTTGTTACTTCAAATAGTACCAAAATTGGTACTGAACTATAAGACTTTAACTACATGAGTCCATCTCGTAGTACCAAACTACACTGTTCTGGAGTACTAATTTTGGTACTATTTCCCTTATAGATATAGTACCAAACTGGGACTATACGGGACACCCGAATATAGTACCAAATTGGTAGTAGACAGGACACCAGGTTCGTAACCACAGGTACTATTTGCAAGCACTGTGTATTGCAGCCACCATAAAAATAAAAAGTCTAACAATTTGTTCGCTTTTTGGTCAGATATTATTACTTGACAGGTCTGCAAATGATGCATAATTTTTCTGCCTCAGGCCATGGACAAGGCGAGCACGACGGAGCAGGCGCAGTCATCAAGAGGACTCTCACTCATGAGGAGTTAAAACCAGACGGCTGGCCCTTGAAATGTGCAGCAGATTGTAGTCCGTCGTAGTATAGGGGTCTGTTCACTGGGAGCCGCCCGTGCACACCTGCATAGCAAGAGAGAGAGAAGGGAGATAGAGAGGAAGGAGTGATGAGAGAGAGGAGAGAGGAGAGAGTTTAGAGAGAGAGAGAGTAGAGAGAGAAAGGGAGAAGAGAGTTCACAAGGATGGTTGGGGCTATAGCGGCTCGAGTGCCTACCCATAGCTTTGCACCAATCAACCTTGGAGGGAGAGAGAGAGAGAGAGAGAGAGAGAGAGAGAGAGAGAGAGAGAGAGAGAGAGAGAGAGAGAGAGAGAGAGAGAGAGAGAGAGAGAGAGAGAGAGAAGGAGAGCTTTATTGAGAAGAATAGAAGATATGTACAATGGGAAATGGCCTCCTTATATAGTTGAGGAAAGAGGGCCATCTTGGCTCTCATTGGCCTATTTACAATGGCATCCTAGCCCTTCAAACTAATTGAACTTCAATCTAATGGTTCATTAGGAAAAGGGCCAAACTCACATGATTCATGTGAGTTTGAGAGATTCCCTTTTAACTTAGAACCTTATGAACTTGACTTTGGGCTTTTTAATTAATTTATTCTAACTAAGGCCCCAAGTCTTTTATTCAAGTTCTACCTAACCATTTTGCGTGCTCATTGGGTTGGGCTTACACATGCAGGACGCCAGTGCCCTCACACTTATTATTCTAATTGTACACTGCACTGTGGTGGGGCCCACTAGGTAAGGCTTGGCCAACAGTATTTCAAGTGGTGGGAGCCACTTGTTCATTATTGTGCAGGAAATACCCACAACACATATGTGGTTGCATATCTGAAAGAAAGATTTAGGCCAAAAGGAGGTGGTCACATCTACAGTACAAAAAGGGTTTTCTGGCTAGTCAGCAAGGATGAGGTGCAACGTGATGTGAAATGGGATTGTCAGCGCATTACAGGCTCACGCTCGTTCCATTGTGTTGACGAATATTCCCAGGATAGTACATGCTCACTATGATGTTGCACATTGTCATGTTTCTGCGATTCATGTATTACAGGGCAATGGAGAAGATGCAGCAACAGACAACATGTGGAAGAGTGGAAATATTTGTTTATCCAGCCATTGCCAGAGTCAGAGACAACTAGCAGTGACGAAGACGATGATGCTGGAGATAATGACGATGCTTATGGTTCCATGCCAATGCATAATGACACTAACCTGTCCATGTATGAGGAAAATCCTGATAGTTTGTGTGACTTGTTGTCCACTGGGGACAATTTTGCGGTCAAAGCAGCAGAGAGAGGAGAGGATTTCTACCTTCTTAAATGCACCAAGACAATGTACCAAGTAGTGACAACACAGAAGGATGCATGGCACAATAGAATTGTTAGAGGAGGGAGAGTAGTTGAAGGCCTATACTATGGCCAAGTCAAAGGCATGATCAATACATACAACCTTCTGGACCAGACACAACCGATAATGCACACCTAGTGAGAGCAAATGCGGTTTTCCATGGAGCCTATCCCTGGATATCATAACATATTTCGATTATCCACAACCACATAGCAGTCAATGTTCGAAGCTTTCAGTTTGAACTCTTGTCCAAGATGAGTGATGATCTCACTCAATCTTTCTTTCAAGATGAAATGATCAAAATCAAACAATCAGTCATATACTCAATTGATTGATTGTCCACTCAATCACTCATTTGATTAACTAATACTTGGCTCGAGTTAGTTAGGGATAAATCTCTTTGGATTGGCCTAGTGTGCCATGGTATCTCATGACGAGCAATATGCATTGGCCCTTTCTATCTATGGTTGCTTTGTATGCAAGATGATGTTCCTGGAATTGAAAAGAAAAGGCGAGCAATTGGACAATGTCAATCAATCATATATTAGCTAGCACACCGTTGATCAACATCTTTATTACAATGCTAAATGATATTTAACCTAATTACTATGATTTCATATAAGGTTATATAGGTCACACACCAACAATTAAAAAGATATATCATATAGGTCACATATCACTAAGGTCCTCAATATAGCATAAATGCTTTCGATCATGAATCTAAATGACTCCATGCAACCATTTAAGAGGTCACACGACAAAAGCAAATTTTTTATATTTGACCATATAATTATGTCATCAAATTATATCAAATCTATGACACCTAGATTATTAAAAAACTAAATTTTTCATGTAATAAAGCAAGTATTGGAATTGAATTTTATATCACAACCACAATCAAGCAACTTTCCAACACTTATCAAGTTCTTTGTAAGCTTAGCCTCGGAACAAAAAGAACATTGGAAAGTGATAGAACTTTAGAAGAAGCAAGTTTCAATGGAATGTTGCCAATTCCCTCAATAGAGCATTCATGATCATTTGCTGTATAAATAGATCTTTTAAGTCCTTTATAAGGTACAATAGAGTCAAAAGACTCCTTTGAACAACACATATGTGATGAGGCACCACTATCGATGTACCATGCTCCATCCTTCTTGAAGGGTGTTGAAGAAATACTTGACACCAAGAGAGATCCTTCTCCATCACTTGAAATAAAGTCTTCTTCTTTCTCATTAGAGAGATTGCTTGTTTGAGTTGATTTTTCTTTTTGAAGCAATTAGAGGCATAGTGCCCCTTCTTGCCACAAAAGAAACACTTGACTTTCTGTTTCTTGGTCTTGGAAGTAGAAGGATGAGTTAAGCCATCCTCTTCTTTGTCTTTGTCCTTGGCTTTGTCTTTGTTGAAAGCTTGAGAAAACTAGTTCTTGCTCCTCCCTTTATGCTTTTCCTTGACAAAGAGAGCTTTGTCACTCCCAATATGCTCGAGTTTGTTCAACCTTGAAAGTTTGTAACTTTGCCTTGCTTCTTCAGAGATGAGAATTCCTTGAAGAGTCTCCAACTTGGGCAACTCCTCCTTTATGGCAAAGGATTGAGCAAGATTATCATAGTCTTCTTTTAAGCCATTAAGAATGACTTGCACTAGCTCATCTTGATTAATTGTAATACCAACACAAGCAAGATCCCTATGAAGATCTTTTACTCTTAGAACATAATTTGATGCACTCTCCTCACTTCTTTGAAAACTTTAAAAAATCTGATTTCTAAGAGTGAGTATTCTAGAAGTGTTCTTAGCTTCATAGATTGACTTAAGTGCATCCCAAGCTTCTTTAGCAGTGGTGCAATATCCTATTTCTCTTAGAATCTCATTAGAGACATTCATTTCAATGAAGTGTAGAGTCATTCTAGCTCTCTTCCTATACCTTGGTATTTCAAGTTGTGCTTGAGGCTCCTCCTCAATACCAAGTACTATGTCCATAACATCCTGGAGTATAAGAACAGACTCCGTCCTAACCTTCCATATTGAATAATTGGAGGTACTTAGTCTTTCACTTGGTTCTAAGAGATATCCTCCTACAGGTGCCATATTGTGAAGACTTGTTGTTATTGGACAATTATATGTTTGAGCTTGTTCCAAACTGACTTGATGTTGCTAGACTTAGCCTACACACACTAAAGCATAAATAAGGTCTAGTAGTGGTAATCCACATCAATGAGCCAATAAGTTGCCTATAAAAAGTGACGTCCATGAAGTATTCTTATCTCTTTTGCTAGGCACTTTTACATCTTGCTCCATTGGTGTTTCTACATGCTTGCCATCTTGCATCTTAAATATATTGAGCAAACTTTGAGCATACTTAGATTGACTAATGAAGATGAAATCTGAACCTAAGTGAAGTTGACCAAGATCTACCATCTTAAATTCTAGAGATAGATCTTTCTTGGTTTTTTCTATGCCATCAATGTTTTACCACTGAGTATGATGTCATCTACATAAATCAACAAACGTACAATGCCATTTATATCAAAATTCATGTACAAACATACTCACTTTGAGTGAATCCAATAGAAACTAGAAAGTCATTAACTCTTGAATTCCAAAGTCTTGATGCTTGCTTCAAGCCATACAAGCTCCTCTGAAGATGACACACTTTACCTTCCATCCCGAGCTTGATGAAGCCTTGTGGATGCTCCATGAAGATGTCCTCCTCCAAATAACCATTGAGGAATGCATTAGAAACATTGATTTGGAAAAGCATCCAACCAAAATGTAAAGCAAGTGCTAGGATTAACCTTATGGTGACCATCTTGGCCACGGGTGCAAATGTTTTTTATAGTCTATGCACCTTTCTTGGGCATATCCTTTGGCAACTAACCTTGCCTTGTGCTTTCTTACACTTCCATCCAAGTTGAGTTTTAGCTTGAAAACTCATTCAAGTCTAATCACATTCTTTAGAGGTCTATCAACAAGGATCCATGTGCCATTTTCCATCAAAGCTGATGGCAGATCATAGTCATTCTAATCTGATGCTACTTTGTGCTTGACTCCCTGAGGAGTTCTTGTTACATATGTTGAGTGGTGGTATTTGTAGTAAGCACTTTGTAAGTTCGTACAGTTCTTAGTTAGATTAAGTTTTGTTGCTCTAATGTTTTCAGTAGGATTAGTTTCATTCTTATCCATTGTTCTTTGCTTAGTTTAGATTAGTAATAATCTGCATTCTGTAAGAACCCAAGAAATATTTGAAATAGGCTATAGAATGTAGAGATTCAAGTTCTGATAGATCCAAATTCAAGTTGAGCATCCATTATCAATTAGGATCGAGATCGGGTTGTAGATGTACCGATTGACAGGCGGGGTACATCACCATTATACTACCATTGTGTTGGACTATTCTCCTACTAATCGACTAATTGGCATTTTAATCTTCGTCCAATTTTTATCCAGACCTGTAGATTTCTTCGTGGTTTTACACAGTCTGCATAACTACTCAAAAATGGCTCATAGTGTCGGCATTTTCGAAATTTTTGTCTTTCAAGATTTTCTCTCACTTCGGCTTTTTTGCAAAATGCTAGATGCCTCAAATGTTAAGGAAATGACATTGGCAAAGACTTTCTCATTATTCGCATTTTTTGCATGACAGTTTACGTTCATTTCTGCAAAGTTACAGTTTACGTTTAAATCTACAGATAGATTGTTTACAACCAAAGCCATCGACTTGCATTAAAGAGTTGATTAGATATTGCTATTGCGCTTATTGCTTATCAGCATTGTGCTTAATTTAGACTTATATTCAGCCGTTCAAAGATAGCTTAGAGTACGCAGCTTTGATATGAACCTTGTTGTACTCATTTACATTTGTTTCATTTTCATACCGAATCAATACTATCTTCTTATTGCGTTCAGGATCGTCTCATAATGTGTGCATTTTTGTAGTTCTTTGTGATTGATTATTAGCCTGATAATTCAATGCTTAATGTTTGGCTATGTAATCACTATAGTACTAATGATTTCAAAGTTAGTTACTATGAGATCGAACTATTGTTTTGTTCGAAATTGAAAATTCACAACACACGTAGGTACAGTACGCGCGAGAGTACCAACCAGCAGGAGTAGAGAAGTCGTCAGATGTGCACCCCCTTTATGTGCGCGCCCTCCATGTCCCCACTCCCATGCGCCCTCCCTACACCCTCCCTACACCCTCCCTATGCACGCTCTCTTACCCCCCCTCATGGGTGCCCTCCTCGATCGCCCTCCCTGCATGCCCTCCCCTTGCCCTTCCTATGCCCCCTCTTGCGGGAGGGCGCACGCAAGGTCGGGGTGCAAGGGAGGGGAACATGGGGAGGGCACAAGGGAAGGGACGGTGCGCCGGGAGGGGAGGGTCTCTCTCTCTCTCTCTCTCCGCATCATGCACACACACACACGCCCCCCATCGGCCACCCGCCTTCAACAGACACACTTTGCTAGTATATATATAAATATATATGTATATATATATGTGTGTGTGTGTGTGTGTGTGTGTGTGTGTGTGTGTGTGTGTGTGTTGTTCGAAGATTTCTTATTCGAGGAATTTTTTCTCTTCTTTGAAGAAACTTTCGAGTCAAGTTTTGAGAAGCTTTTGCTTCTCGTGGTAACTTTGAATAACTTCTCGACATCGCTTGGCCAGGATTGGTCAAATATCTTCGTTGATTTGTCTTGAATGACATCAATCCTCTGCACAACAGCATATGCCGAAGGTTTTACTTTCGAATCAACAACAACAGCAGGTGTAGCTACATACTGTGAAAGATTCAACTAGTTTCATCACATTTTGCAATATTTTCATATTTGGCATATTGAGGCCAAAACTTGTTTTAGACTTAGAGGTTGACTTTTCAAAGTTCATTAGTCTAAATTTCATTTGAATAAACACTTTTTAAAAGTGTGGGAAAGATAGAATGCGAGTTTGAGTAGATTCAATTTGAATAAGTTGGGTACATTGAATCTAGACCCAAAATTGGTAGGGTTAGCATTTTGGTGGGAAAGCCAAGTGGCCAAATAGGGTTTGGACCTGCTATAAAAGGATGTAACTCGTGGAGAGAGTCATCTTCTCTCTTCTCTATCTCATTTCATGCTTATACATGGTTCTCTTGGGTTCTACTATCCATTGGTGCACTATCTTGGTGATTGCTTGCAATTCTATGTGTAGAATGATCTATATTTGCTATTTTTGGATCCACACGTGTGAAATACAGTAGCTTGCTGGTTTTGTACGGACAGCAACAGTACATAATCATTTCATTCAAGTTTGATCAAGTTCTATTAGTGTTTGCATCTCAAATTGTGTGTAGATGCTGATTTTTCTACATTGGTGAAATTGGTAGTGTATTTCTCTTTCTAACCAAAGATCATTCAGGTAGATTGGATCTTAAGGATCTGAAATCTTTCACATGGTATCAGAGCTTGTGTTTCAGGTTACAAAGGAGGAAATCAGATCTATCAATGATTTGGTGAAGATATCAAGTCTAGAGCATGCTAGAGAGGATTCTACACCAAAATTGGATTTTTTGGTTTTGTAGATTGGATCTTTTGTAGATCAAAACACTAAATAGGTCAATATACTTGTTCAATTCCGTTTTTTGAATTCACATGCTGGATTTGGCCGATTTTTGGATCATTGGTTCAGCCTAAGTGGTGGCTTATAGATTGCATATCAAATTTTCAACATTTGCATGTAGATTTGGAATAGTCAATTTTTTGTGATTTTGTCAAAACCCTAAATTTGATTGGATCTCTAGATAGTGAGGTTGCTGGACTTCCTTTGAGTGTGTTCAATCTTAGAAAGTGGCAAAAGTCATTAGATTGAGGATAGATCATAGTTTGATCAAGATTCCATGATACTATGTGTTGATTTGCTTGGATAAGTGCTAGAAGAGAATTTGTGAGATAGTTTCAAATCTTGGTGATTTCTTTTAAAAGCATCTGTTGTTGTTCAAAGGAGTGCTTTGTGCATTGAAGCAGGTTGAAAGAGAAGATCAGGTCATTCCTACATGGCAACCTCAATTGGAGTCATGTTGGAAGCCAATGATAGGCTTACATCAAGTAACTATTCATTATGGAAAGTGAGGATGGAGTCACTTCTTAAGATGAATGATGTTTTGGATATTGTTGTAGGTTTGGAGGAGAGACCAACAACACAACAAGATCAATTGAGGTATGACAAGAGGGCCAAGAAGGCTCTACACATGATAAAGATGAATGTTACCAATGAACTTCTCAAAGAAGTTGGTAAGTGCACGTCATCTTTGGAAGCTTGGAATTCATTGAAGAAGCTTTATGAATCCAAGTCTACTTCTAGAGTGTTGACTCTAAGAAGGCAAATCTTTTCTTGTTTGCAAAATAATGAAGAAAGTCCAAGTACTTTTGTTTTGAAAATGAAAGCATTGAATGCTGAGTGAGCTTGCATAGATGAAAGCATTAAGGAAGGAGAGCTTATTCAAGTGATTCTTAATGGCTTGTTGGATGCTCATGCTAACATTGTTCAAAGTATTGCTATTCAAAAGACTTTGCCAACTTTGATGGATCTTCAAGAGATCTTGATCAATGAGGAATATAGGCTTCAAGCAAGAGGTGGATCTACATCGACACTTCAAGAGGATGCTATGTTCACAAAGGGCAAATTCAAGGGCAAAACCAAAAGCAAGTGGTCTAAAGGGCAAGATCAAGTGGATGCTTCTTCAAGTGGCAAAAAGAAGGATAGATCAAAGCTCAAGTGCTTCTATTGTGGCATCAAAGGACACTTTGCAAGTGAGTGCTACAAGAAGAAGAGAGATCAAGGAGACAAGATGAGGATGGTTTGGATGTGCAAGATGCAAATGATGATGCTTTTGTGATGTCTTCATGTATGCTTGCTAATGATGGAGATCTAGATCCTTGGTGGATTGATAGTGGAGCAAGTTCACACATGACCTTTCACAAAGAGTATTTCACTTCTTTGTTGGCATATGGAGATGACAAGAGGGTGATCTACACGGCCAATGATGGTGAGTGTGCAATCATCTACAAATAGGAATGTTCATTTGGAGGATGTCTTGTTTATTCCATCTATTACCAAGAATTTGCTTAGTGTGAGTCAAATGCTAAGTAAGGGCCTCAAGGTGGAGTTTGATGGAGATGCTTGTTTGATCAAAAGGAAGGATGTCTTGATTGGAAAAGGTAAAAGGCAAGGGAAGTTGTTCAAACTTAATGCTTGTGTTATTGCTAACCAAGTTGGATGTGTTGCAAGGGAGCAAATTTCTATTCAAGAGGTTTGGCACAAAAGGATGGGACACCTCAACTCCAAGTCATTGGAGGTAATGGCAAGGAAGAAGGTTGTGATTGGTCTTCCAAGTTCCTTAAGTAATGACAAGCATGTTTGTGAGTCTTGTGCTTTGTCTAAGTCACATAGACTACCTTATACTAGATCTATTTCTAGATCTACAAAGCCTTTTCAACTTGTACATTCGGATATTCATGGATTTACTACAATTAGCATAGTGGAGCTAAGATGTATGTAACATTCATTGATGATTTTAGTAGATTTTGTTGGATCTATCTACTAAAGAGCAAGGATGAAGTGTATGATGTCTTTGTCAAGCTCAAGAATGCAAGGGAGAACCAATTCTCCACAAAGATCAAGTGCTTGAGAGGTGACAATGGTGGTGAGTACATATCTAACAAGTTCAAGGCCTTTTGTGATGAGCATGGGATCAAGAGGGAGTATACAACATCAAGGACCCCACAACAAAATGGAGTGGCTGAAAGGAAGAATAGAACTTTATGTGAAAGTGCTAAAGCTATGAGGTTAAGTGCTAATCTTGACAAACCATTTTGGGATCAAGCTTTGTTGTGTGCCAATTTCTTGTGCAATAGGTGGCCGATGCTATTTTGGATGGAAGGACACCTTTTGAGATGCTATTCAAGAGGAGGCCAAGTGTCAACTTTCTAAGAACCTTTGGATGCACATGCTATGTCAACATTACTCTTAATGATAGGACCAAGGAGGATCCATCTTCAAGAAGAGGTATTTTTGTTTGGATATAGTGAGGTGAGTAAAGCCTACAAGGTTTACATTCCTTCTACTAACAAAGTGATTGTTGGTAGAGATGTCATTTTTTATGAGGGAAACATTCCAAAGGTGTCTTCAAGCATGATTGATGGTAAAATAGATGGATCTAACATTCTTGATGTTGATGAGAAGGATCCTACTTTGGATGGTGGTGATGATGGACCTTCATCAAGTCAAAAGCCAAGGAGAACATCAAGAGAAAGACAAGTACCTTCAAGGCTCACATATGATCAAAAGGGTAAGCAAGTAGTTTCTGGAAATTATGTTGCTTTCCTAACCTCTTTGGATGAGCCTAAAAGTGTAGATCAAGCAAGGAAATAAGAGGAGTGGATCCAAGCAATGGATCTCGAGTATCGATCTCTTATGAAGAGTGGAACACCTTTTGGAGGATCTTCTTGTGTACATGGAGCTATGCAAGTGGATGGATTTTATCTTGCTGTAAAATCAAGTAATGGATCTGGAAAACAAATTTTGTTCAATGACTTTGATGGTCAAGTTCAAGATGAAGAGGTTGATCTCAAAGCGCTTCAACTAGTCAAAAGGGAAGTTGGCAATTTGGAGCTAGTCAAGAGCATCAAAGGAGAGGTAATTGGCAAGGGTGTTATGGATATGTTTTTGAAGCATATTGAAGACTCAAGTAAGGTCAAAGGAGCAGCAAGGAAGTGTTGTTCAAGTTTACTTTACTTGTTCTATCTCATGTTTGAGCAATTTCATGTGGATGTGTGCAAATTGTCAAGATATGGTAAAACTAGCTACATTGGTGAGCATTGTTTTGATGTTGGATTTGTACTAGCATTCTTGGCTGATTTTGCTGATGGAAATGAAGCTATTGGAGGTTCATTATGTCACTCATCCATGGCTAAGTTCTCAAGTGTTGAGCTACTTGGTGCCAATACTTGGAGATTGTCAATTTTTGGTGAATTCATGGTCATTTTCTTGTGTCAAGTAGATCTTGAAGATGGACTAGTGCAAACTACTTGGTTTATGGAATCATGTGGTGCTGGATTTGCATCATTAATGTACTCACCTACTCATGGATTTCCAAGGTTTGATGGTTTCTTGTGGCAAGATGAAGATGGAGGCTCATTCATGGAGTATCATGGTGGATACAAGGCAACAAAGGACAAAGGAGGAGGAGACATGCAAGCAAAAGTTGATCACTCACATTTATTGTTTGTTTGCTGTATTTTTCCAGAGAGTTTAGAGTTGGAAGCGTGGTGGAATCATCTCACTTACATTCTATTTGATTCTTCATGTTCTAGTCACATTTTTACATGTAAAATTGATGTAAGAAATAGTGAAGCATCCCAAGTAGACACTATTCTCTATATCAATTATGGTTGTTTCTATTTTGAGCATTACATGATCATTGAAAGGAGATCTATTCTTAGGAAGAAGATCATTCTTATGATGGATCAAAGTTTTATTGGCAAAAACTATGCTAGGAGCATTGGAAGCTAGTTTTGAGGTACATCATTGGAACTCGAGATTTTGGCATATTGAATGAGGGATCATCACCTAATCTTTTTGGATTTTCAGATTCGAACTATGTTGGAGATGTAATGGATAGGAAATCCATTAGTTCTTATTGTATTTTCATAGGTGATGGAGCTATATCATGGATGTCAAAGAAACAAGCCACTATCTCATTGTCATCTAGTGAGGCCGAGTACAAAGCTCTTACACATTGCACAAAGGAGATGGTATGGATCAAGAGGATGATCAAGGATCTTCACTTGCTGGATTTTTTAGAGAGCCCAATCATCTTTTGTGACAATCAATCAGCCCAAAGAAGGGCATCCAATCCTATCTTTCATGCTAGGAGCAAGCATATTGAGATACAATATCATTTTGTGAGGGAGCAAGTCATTGCAAAGGAGGTGGAGCTTCAACATGTGTCTTCAAGGGAATGTGTAGCTGATATCTTCACAAAAGCATTGGGAAAAGACTTGTTCATGAAGCATAGGACTTCACTTGGAGTATTATCAAAGTCTATGCTAAAACTAGTTGAAGAGGGAGTGTGAAAGATTCAACTAGTTTCATCACATTTTGCAATATTTCCATATTTGGCATATTGAGGCCAAAACTTGTTTTAGACTTAGAGGTTGACTTTTCAAAGTTCATTAGTCTAAATTTCATTTGAATAAACACTTTTTGAAATTGTGGGAAAGATAGAATGCGAGTTTGAGTAGATTCAATTTGAATAAGTTGGGTACATTGAATCTAGACCCAAAATTGGTAGGGTTAGCATTTTGGTGGGAAAGCCAAGTGGACAAATAGGGTTTGGACCTGCTATAAAAGGATGTAACTCATGGAGAGAGTCATCTTCTCTCTTCTCTATCTCATTTCATGCTTATACATGGTCCTCTTGGGTTCTACTATCCATTGGTGCACTATCTTGGTGATTGCTTGCAATTCTATGTGTAGAATGATCTATATTTGCTATTTTTGGATCCACACGTGTGAAATACAATAGCTTGCTGGTTTTGTATGGACAACAACAGTACATAATCATTTCATTCAAGTTTGATCAAGTTCTATTAGTGTTTGCATCTCAAATTGTGTGTAGATGCTGATTTTTCTACATTGGTGAAATTGGTAGTGTATTTCTCTTTCTAACCAAAGATCATTCAAGTAGATTGGATCTTAAGGATTTGAAATCTTTCACACATACTGGTACTTTGGACGTGGCTTCTGAGGTTGTGGACAGTCAAGATATTTGTGGCCAGGTTCTTTACAATTTGAGCAGAGAGGTACATATCCGATCGGCCTTTGTGGCTGTGGACAGTCAGCCAAAAAATGTCCTAGTTCTCCACAGTTATAGCAATTGCCCAAAACTGGTTTTGGCGAATTGGTAGACTTCGTTGCTGGACCAACAAACTTTGGTGGATTGTGTCTTTTAGGTGCAAACTTTGGTTTTATTTGAAGAGCAGGTGCTATGGTACCCTGAACCTAATTAGTAGTTGCATCATCTTGAAATATAAAAAAACTTCCTGAAAAGGATCTTCAACATACTTTACATTCACAGATTTGCAATCTTCTTTTGAATGTCCAGATGTATCGCACTTCGTACACCATATTCTTGAGTTCGAAGAAGAAGCTTTCGGTCTTTTGTCTGCAACTTCTAAAAATTTGAACTTTCAGATCATTGAACTTCTTATTAAGGTCAGCCATATTAGTTTTACAAAGCTTTTCAACTTTAGAGGTTGCAACCTTGTCCTCGGTACTTTTGCTATCTTCCTTTCATTTGGACTTTCGTTTCTTTTTTTGATCTGCATCATCAGCTTATGTGTCTGATGAATCACTGGAATCAGATTCAGAACTGGAAGAACTTGAATTAGATTTAGATTTAGATTCGTCTTCACTGTCGCTGGAGTCATGCTTAGACTTTCGAGTTTATCTGGTAGAACGTCTTTTGTGTGCTAACTTCGAAGTCTCATACCCTTGCCAAAAACCACTCGACTTGCATCGCAACATGATACACTCTAGTTAGTTTTTCAAGTAGATTTTTCACTTTTCGTGTATACCTTCGAAGAGATTCTTTACTCTTCTTATGTACATTGTTGAGTCATTCGAAAACTCTAGATGAGTAACCAATTTCTCTGAACTGGTTCAGAAACGCATCTTTCAGTAGTAACTAGGTAGCCACACATCCTTGTTCAGCTTGGTTGTACCATATGTGCTTTTGCTTTCTCAGAAGACCAAGAAAGATTTGCAGCTTGTTAGCATCAGCACCTTCGTTGTTCGAGTTGGCAATTGACTCGAACTGCGAAACATAATTGTCAGCATCATTTGAAGATGTTCTTTTAAACTAATCGTATTTGATCTTCGAGATTGAAATGAAACAGGGAACAGGGCCTTCCATAGTCAGCTTTGGTTCTGGATCAGGAAGCAGGTTCTGGATCTGGATTTGGAACAGACTCAGGTTTTGATTCTAGATCAGATTACGGATCCGGTTCAGGCTTAGGTTCCGGTTCAAGTTCAGGATCTGGATCTGATTGAGGATCAAGATCAGGATCAGGATCAAGAACTGAATTTATAATGTCAAAACATGGTTCAGCTACAGTAGAAACTTCAAGACGAAATATTTCAAGTAAATTGTCAGGATTAAGAAGATTATCAAAGAAAGTCTCGTTATAAATCTAGAAAGGTGAATTTCCTCTTTGAAATGAATCCTGAAGTCTTTTGAAAAACTCTTCTCGAAGTTTTTGATATCTTTCAAGTCTGGCAGCTCTCTTTGACATACACTAAGAATGGGGATGGAGTTGTCAGTTTGCTATCAACTTTATTTGGCTATCCCCAGCAACGGCATCAAAATTGGCATATTGATATACTTTTGACTTATTCAAATGAAATAAAGTCGGGTGTTATTCTGGTTGTCAAACAAACATTTTATATGTAACCAGTATTACTTTTGTTGTGTGTGTGATGATGGTAATTTTCATAACAACAATATTTCTCTATCGAATCGAATGAAATGTGTTCTACAAATGAAATGTTATCAGAGTAGCACAAATGAATTGCACTTTGGCTAATTAAGTTGTCAACAAGGATTCGAGAGATGTTCGATGCATTCAAGTACGAACAGACAAATAGTTAATCTTATTCTTGAACTATTGTGTTCTAGACACTAGTCCTCAACAACTAAAGTCCAATCAAGGTTAAAGAACTCGAATAGCCCACGAATATGTTAGAAACGTATATCTTCGTTACACATAGGAACACATATCTATGACTCAATTCCTCAAGTAGGGACTACCATTTCAATTGTATGCATACTGTTCTTCAATGACTTTGGAAGACTGTACCAAAGAGATATGTTATTCGGGTGCCAAATACAAAGTATTCGTGCAAGCGAATAAGATAGTTTAAAGACAGTTCTTTAGATCAGCTTTACGGAAACACAGAAAGCGTCTGTAATGAACTATTGCAACTGTCTAACTAGAGAGCGATTTAAGTAATGCAGAAGAGATTGCTAGTAGACTCAAGATCACTCACACTTAGGAGTGCGAAGAACAGAGATCAGAAAATATAATCTTCGGTACTCTATTCTCACAAGTACATGAACTCTCTCTCTCTCTCTCTCTCTCTCTCTCTCTCTCTCTCTCTCTCTCTCTCTCTCTCTCTCTCTCTCTCTCTCTCTCTCTCTCTCTCTCTCTCTCTCTCTCTCTCTCTCTCTCTCTCTCTCTCTCTCTCTCTCTCTCTCTCTCTCTCTCTCTCTCTCTCTCTCTCTGAGACTGAAGCGTGTCTTTTATGTATTTCCTACGGAGCGAGCAAGCACACCTCTAGAGATTACAGGTGCGTCGCTCCATTGAATTACTCTCTTGTACACCTTCCATATGGGAAGAAGCCACCTGCATGTAAGTGGATCTATAGATTAAAGTACAATCAAGATGGATTTATAAGTGAGTACAAAGCAAGGGGTTTCTTCAAACTAAAGGCATAGATTATGAAAAAACATGTGCTCCTGTAGCAAAGCTTGTAACCATTAGATTGATCATTTGTATTGCTACTTTTTTCAAGTGGAATTTCTATCAAATGGATGTGACAAATGCTTTCTTGAATGGCTACTTGGAGGAGGAAATATACATGTTGCAACTCGAGGGCTTCATCAAGGATGGTGAGGAGGACAAGGTTTGCCACTTAAGGAAGAGCCTATATGGCTTGAAGCAAGCACCTAGAGCTTGGTACTCTAGGTTGCATGATTTTCTCTACTCTCTTGGCTTTGTGATTAGCTCTTATAAGCCTTCTTTGTACATCAAATGTAATGATGAAAAGATCATCATTTTAGTACTTTATATTGATGATATCATATTGACAGGAAATGATGGTGAAGGCATAAGAAATGTTAAAGTTTCTTTGTCTAGTGAATTCAAGATGGTAGATCTAGGACTTCTTAAGTTCATACTTGGAATAGAAGTTACTAGAGGTAGTGATTTTACTTCTATAAGTCAATCAAAGTATGCTACTTCCATTCTTGAAAAGTTTGGCATGAAAGATTGTAAGGGGATTGACACCCCTATGGAGCAAGTTTGTAAAGTTACTAATGATTGTGATGAAGCATCCTTTGAGGACATCACACTCTTTAGGAAGCTAATAGGCTCCTTAATCTATTTGACAATCACTAAACCAGATTTGAGTTATAGTGTAAGCAAGTTAAGTCAATATATGCAAGGTCCTTTGACGCATCAGTGGAAAAGTGACAAGAGAGTGCTTAGATATGTCTCTTCTACTAGATTTTTTGGCATTCTCTATCAACGATCTAACTTGTACTTGAGAGCATTTTTGGAATCAGATTTGAAGATGGATAGAAGATCCATAAGCGCATTTGTCACTTTTCTTTGTGGAGGAGTGATATATTGGCTTTCCAAAAAGCAAGATACAATTTCTCTTTCCTCTTGTGAAGTTGAGTACAAGGCATTGACTTCAACAACCAAAGAACTCCTATGGCTAAGAAGAATTTTGGTGGAGCTTCAAGTGCTAAAGGCCAAGGAATCCCTTACATCTATTGCACAATCAAGCTTCTCAACAAATTGCAACCAATCCGATCTTCCATGCTAGAACAAAGCATATTGAGATAGCTCATCACTTTGGCAGGGAGAAGGTCCAATCCAAGGAGGTCCAACTTCATCATGTGCCATCATCCGAGTGCATAGCTGATATCTTAACCAAACCTTTGGCTAAATATTCATTTTTCAAGTTAAGAGATGCTCTTGGAGTTGTACATAGATGCACATTAGACTTACCAAGTTAGAGGTGAGGAGGAGTGTTAAAAGTATCACTTCCAACTTGATGTACCTTGTAGATCTCAAGTTAATTGATCTTGATAGGATCTCACACGTGTGGAGTCTATTCCCATGTGTGAAAGAATGTACGTAATTGACTTTTATAAAGTTAGATTGATTTTAGCTTGATCTACACTAGTGTGAAATTGACCTTTGAGTAGAATCTTGAAAATGGTCAAATTGGTCAAACTTTGTGTAATACTATCTTCGATGGATGAAGATAGCAAGGCTATTGTCTTGTCATTTTTCTCCCTCCACTCGCGTAGCTCTTTGCCTGATGTCGTAGGCATCTCCTCTGTGCCATCCATTGTTACGTACCCATAAGGGTACACAATAGGAAACTTGAGGTGACGGTCTCAGTTATGGGATGGAACGCTGATCTGGAGCTATAGGTCTTTTGGGTGCCACGTGTCAATGTCTCATTGGCACGTGGTGACCCGTTGTTATGGACCCGCATCAGTGTACACAACTGTCGCGTGTCGTTGGTCATGCGTGACTCCTATGGAGGGAGATGACCCGCCTGGACTATGTATATAGCGGTGGATCTCCATGAGCTTGGAATTCATTCTCCTAGAGAATGAAGAGCTCTTCCACTGGTGGTCAGGTCAGGACAAGTATCTAGGCCTCAGGATGTAGGTAGGTGAGAGTCGAGGGTAAGGCATGGTGGTATGGGACACCATGGCTTACATTACATCCAACATTGCTTGATGGTGGTCTGTAGCTCCAGTGCACGGGGGTGAGATGGCAGTACCTCTGTGGTTGGGTAGTAACGTAGCGTTCATCACTTGTTTGTGCTTTAGCAATGACCAGCATGACGATGGGGATTCTAACAGTTGGTATCAGAGCCACCGATTATTGTGAATAAGGTGCAATCGCTCTAACTTATGTTATTGGTTGGTTTGAGCTTTTAGTTGATGTTTTTGAAGGCTTAGTTGATTTTGTTGAATCGATCTAAACAACTTTGCTTTTTGGTTCGTCTCAATCTGAGGTCGTTTTGATTGAAAACGAACCACCTTTGCTAGCTATGGTGATTGTAGTCAGTTTCTTTTTTTGAATTTTTTACGGTCTTAAAAACTTCAAAAACTGATTTCATTTTCTGGCCTTATTTTGAGTCTTGGAAGTCGAAAATTTTTTGCATTCAAAGATTTTGTTTGATACAAAAAAAAAATTATTTTCGTCGGGCACCTACGCGCCTGCGCGCGGATCTGTACGGCTGATAGGCAGATTTTGGGCCAGCCCCTCTAGAGCCGCAGGCAGGCTACGCAGGAGGATTTGTGGGCCCTGCTTGCTTTTGATTTTGGGAGAAGGAGCTTTTTTATCATTACAATTTTGTACTTTTATGAGTAAAAAGTACTTTTTGGCCTTTGTTCTTGAGTTCTACCTTGAGATCTCAAAGGCAGCCGCACAGTGTAATTTAGTGTTGGGAAGAGGAGTTAAGAATTTCCATACTTCATCTTCTTAGTACTTTCAAAGAAGTACTTTCGATGTGATGTTAAAGTTGAATAAACCTTGTAAAACAAAACTTTGTAAGTATTAAACTTTTTGTAAACGAACTGTTTTTAAGCTTTGTTCAGGCTTATAACTTGGTGTTTATTGTTTTGTACCTTTTAGGTACATCATTAATCTTCTGAAAACAAAAAACACTAAGTTTTATAAGTCTTATTTCAAAGATTACAAATTAAATTTACAAAGTTTGGACTTAGGCTTATTCCTAAGTTACAAAGTTATTTTGCAAGGTTGTGGCTTAGTCTCCTTGAGTAGTGGTCTCAAGTTCTCTAAGTCCTTTAGTTGCGAAGCCCTTGCAGTTTTTTCTTTGCCTTCTTCCTTAGAGCGCCATGGACTCTGTTATGCCCTCGGGTGAAGGACCGTCTTCACCACCACCTCCTCCTAATGTAGACACTAACCAGCTTGTTCAGGCCCTAAATCTGCTGCAAAACCAAAAAGTTAGAAATGCAGGCCAAGCATGCCGCGGCCGAGGAAGAGTGGCGTTCTTCGACGCACTCGCAGTCCGTTGGCGTATATCCAATGTTTAATCCAAAATTCTTTTCAGGTGAAAAGAAAGACCGGCTTCCCATGTGGTATTGGCGTGGCTAGATCGATGGAATAGTCATTTTTCCATGCACGATGCGCCTGATAGTACGAAGATCGCTTCTGCTCTCATGTTTTTATGCGGTAAGGCGTTTACATGGTGGCAGGATCTAAAGGAGAGGGCTACTGCCCCTTTTACATGGGACGCCTTTCAAGAAGCCTTTAAAATGGCTTTTCTTCTGGTGTTGGATGATTTTGAGCATTGGCGGCGTTTTGCCACCGTGTAGATGGGTACTAGGCCGTTACATGCCTATATCCAGGAATTCCAAGAAAATATGCCCCGATTTACCTAGCGAATCGATCCTATCATGTTGAAGTTACATTTTATTGTGGGGCTTCCAAAAGAATTTTAGCTAAAAGTGCAGCATAACCAACCGCAGACAATCGAAGATGCAGTTCACTTTGTGAAAATCTTCGATGATGCCCATTTTGCCTCTCGCAAGGAGCAGGCTTTGCCCAACGCTGAACAGAAAGAAAAGAAATTTTTCAAGAAGCGGGGCAGAGACAAGACGGCGGACACCAGTTCCCAAGGCAGGAAAAAGCGCGTCAAATTGGAGCGCGCAGATTACGACAAGGCGAGAACCGGCGGGTTATGCTTCTCCTGTATGGAGAAGGGGCATCTTTCAAAAAATTGCCCAAAGAGAAAACAAAAGAAATCTGGCGGGCAACAAAAATCTTTTACAGCGCCAGGTAATTCTAGTATTTCTTTTGTTGATTTATTCTTTAGGAATGGCACTAGTTGCAAGAATTGTTGTTTTAATATAGCTGTTTTTGGCCCCCATGATCTCATTCGTATGAATGGAATTGTAAAACGCCAAGCTGTGACTGTTCTGTTTGATGATGGATGGTTCCACACATAACTTCATAAACACTAAACTGGTGCAGAAGCTCAAGGCGGCTACCGCGCCAAGTAATCACTTGTACGTGGTGAAAATGGCGTCGGGGGAAGATCGACAAGCTTGGGATCAGCTTGTTCCTCAGTTACCGCTTCAGATTCAAGGTTATGTTGAAAAACGAGTCTTTAAGAAAGGATTATGTTACTCATAGTATTTCCTTTTTGCATAAGGGCTCGTTGGTTGAGCTAAAAGGCGATGTAAATAGGCTTTTTGATCCTTTGGTTTCTGCTTTAGAAGTTGTAGAATATTTGAAAGACTCTGGTAATAAAGTTTATCTTTGTTTTTTGAAAGATGAAATTTATGTGGATGACCATGCAGTCCAGAGTCCAAATATTGATTTATCGCATTTGCCTTTGAATGTGCCTGTAAATAATCCCTTAAGTGGTAACTCACCTGAAGGAATAATATTTAACAAACTTAGGCAAGAATATAGAGATGTTTTTCCTGGTAAACTCCCTGATGGCCTACCTCCCCAAAGGAGTGTTGACCATCAGATAGAGTTGCTTCCTGGAAGCCAACCTGTATCTCTTTTTCCATATAGGGTTAGCATCAAGGAAGAGGGGGAAATATCTAAGCAGTTACAAGAACGCCTTAGGATGGGCCATATATGGCCTAGTAAGTCCCCTTGGGGAGCACCAATCCTTTTAGTTAGTAAAAAGAATGGCGGCACACGTTTGTGTGGTGACTTTAAAAAGTTAAATGATTTAACCATCAAGAACATATATCCCTTACCTAGGATGGATGATCTTATGGATCGTTTGAATGGGGCTAAGTATTTCTCCAAGATTGATCTTAGATCAGTTTACCATCAGATAAGGATTAGGAACGAAGATGTTCCTAAGACTGGATTTTGATCCAGATATGGCCATTATGAGTTTTTAGTGTTACCTTTTGGACTCACGAATGCGCCTGCCACTTTCCAGCAGATGATGAATGATATTCTTCGTCCATATCTAGGAAAGTCTGTGGTGTATTTGGACGACATATTAATTTATAGTCGGACCCTTGAGGAGCATGAAGAGCATCTTCGTATTGTCTTAGATCTTCTAAGGCAAGAAAAGCTCTATGCTAAGGAGTCGAAATGTGAGTTCTTTCAATCTAAACTCAAATACCTAGGCCATGTCATATTAGATAAAGGTCTTGAAATCGATTATGACAAAGTCCGTAAGGTGCGAGAATGGCCAAGACCTTTGACAATTCGTGATGTGAAATCCTTTTTGGGCTTCACAAGATTCTTTCACAAGTTCATTTTGGACTATGCCTTAGTAGCATTGCCCTTGACGAACGTCCTTAAGGAGGTGAAGAAAAAATGTAGTTGCAGATAAAGTTTATTGATACGTGGACGGATGAAATGAATGAGAGTTTTGAGACTCTCAAGCACTGTGTTTCTACGGTTCCAATTTTACACATTGTCGACCCTAATCGACCCTTTGTGGTTGATACGGATGCTAGCGACTTTACTGTTGGAGCGGTCCTTTATCAGGACGGTAGACCAGTTGCTTTTGAAAGCAAGAAGCTGGATCTTGCTTAGACTAGGTATTCTACTTATGAGAAGGAGCTTTTTACAGTCATTCACGCGTTAAAAATCTGGAGGCATTATATTTATGGTGCCAGATTAATGGTAATGATTGATCACCAATCCCTTTAAGTATATTTGTGATGCCAAGGACCTTCATGGACGTAAGGCTAGATGGTCGAAACTTTGACAATAAGTATCGTAAAGGTACGTCGAATTGCCTTGCCGATACCTTGAGCCGAATTGGAGAGATTAATCAGTTATGCTTTGCTGAGATCCAATCTGATTTGTATCTTTCATCTTTCTACTATCCAGTCTGCAGCAGGTACTCATCAAGGTGATCCTTTGGCTAATTCTCTTTTCGCTCTGGCTCATTTCCGTGCACTTCGAACTTCTGCAGAGGCCTTTCTCTCCTGCTTATTTTCTTCGGTTGCTGATGACACTCATATTGTTGGTCCTGCTCCTACGGTGCTCCTCGCATTTCATCGTTTCTCTGAGCAGCTAGCTTCTCTTGGTTTGTCTATTCAACCTCGCAAGTGTTCAGTGTAGTCTCCAGCAGGTCTTCCCCCGGACTTTGTTCCTCCTCAAGGTTTTCTTGCTCCTTCGGATGGCATTCAAATTCTGGGTGTTGCTTTTGGGTATGTTTCCTTCAGCTCTGCTTTTCTTGGTGATTCTCTCTAGGAGCATGTTGCTCATTCAGATCTGCTTCCCCGGTTGGGTGACACTCAGGTCGCATTTGGCATCTTGACGTCTTGCTTTATCCAGCGTCCTTATCTGATGCGGACTTTCCCCCCTACTCCGGACATTTTGCATCTCCTCTCTTCCTTTGATAGCTCGCTTATGGATGTTTTTGGCCGCCTTTTGGGCCCAGGTTCTTTGGATGGTGTGGAGACCCTTTCAGCTCGGAACCAGGCTCGGTTACCCATTTCTTGTGGAGGTGTGGGTCTTCTCTCTACGGTTTCTTCTGCACCTGTAGCTTTTCTTGGGAGCTGGGCTCTTGTTGCCCCTGCTTTGTCTTCTCGGTTCCTTTCTGGCTTTCGCCCTCTCTTGGCGGATTGCATTGTTCATGTGGATAGCGGTTCTCTGCCTTTCCAGCACCTCCTCATTGTTGTGCGAGAGCTCCTCCCCCTCTTTGCCCAAGCTTGTCTTCCTCCTTTTGAGCAACTCCTCACTTTCAGTTCAGATCACCTGCAAGAGACCTTCTTGAAGCACGTGCACAAGCATACCCTTTCCAGCATGCTCTCTGAGGCTCCTTCGGCGTTGCATCGAGCTCGGCTTCTTTCTTGTGCGGGTCCTGGTGTCGGGGCTTGGCTGTCAGTTCGGCCTGTTATCCCTTCCTTCCGGTTGTCTTCAGCCATCTTCACCACTGCTCTTCGTCTTCACTTGGGGCTTCCTCATCCTTCAGTCTTGGGTCTCTCTTGGTGTGTTTGTGGTCACCCTATTGATGCTCTCGTTATCCACCTCCTCTGATGTCCTTCTGGGAGTGAGCGCACAGCTATGCATGATGTTGTCAGAGATGCAGCGGCCGCTATAGCCAGAGATGGAGGATTCCATGTCCTCAGTCTCATGTCTTTCCTTCTTTCGCGTCCCACTCTTCCCGCAGGCGTGTTGACATTGTACTCTCTCGGGATGGGCTTCGTACTTTGGTAGATGTTGTTATGTTGATCCTACGCGTGGTGACGTATTGCCTCGCTCTGCCTTCACACCAGGAGAAGCGGTAGGCATGGCAGCACAATAGAAGGAAAAAAACTACTTCGACAGGCACCCCACTGATGCTTTTCTTCCCTTGGCTATTGAGACTTATGGCACCTTGCATCAACACTTTGAGGATTTTCTTCGCATGTGTTCTCATCAAGCGGCAGAGTGTCAAGGTATTCTTGATTCTATTCTCGTGGCTTCTTTCAAACAACGTGTTTCCATTGCTCTGCAACATGCTCAGGCCCTATCTATTCTACAACGGGCGACGGTGGCTGGGTCTGCTACATCTCATCTCCCTTCATTAGCCGACTCACCACCTCTTCACTTTTCCGATCTGCTGCAGTCAGTTGGCAGACTCCCATGGACATCATCATAGTTTATGCACTTTTACTTTTAATGCCAGGATTTGGATTAATCTTAGCTTTACGGCAAGCTTTGCTCTTGTTTGAGCCTACTTTTGTTTAAACTTCCCCTTCGGGGTGTATATACCTTTTTCATCAATGTACCTACTACTTTTTCCTATGAATAAATGCACCGAGGTCTCTCCTCTATTCGAGCCTTACATTCAGAAGATGCCGATGGACATTTCGCCATGAAGAACATTGTTAATAAGATATTGACTGCCAATTTTTGGTGGCCTACAATGTTTAAGGATGTCTCTAATTATATTCGATCTTGTGATCCATGCCATGGATCTGCTAAACCAACAAAAGCTATTAATTGGCCACTGATGCCAATCATACCACTTGCACCATTTGAAAAGTGGGGGATTGACTTTGTTGGTGCAATCAAGCCAACTTTCGAATACAAGCACAATGAACAGAAGCCAAATGTACTAACGAAAGGTTGCTGACTATTGAAGAACTATCCGAAGCTCGAACAAATTCGAAAGATCTCATAGAGAAAATTTAGGAGCAATGAAAGAAAAAGTATGATACAAGTCTTAAGATTGGTGATCTTAAGGCTGATGATTATGCTTTGATCTATGATAGTCGTCATCACAAATTTTCTGGAAAGCTTCATATGAGGTGGGTGGGACCATACAGGTTTATTGAAGTATTTGACAACGGTTCTGTCCAACTTTAGTCATTGGAAGGCGAATTATTGCCGACTCGTATTAACAGTTCTAGACTAAAGAAATATTATCTCTAACAAATGTTTCGAGAATTGTTTATGGATCTTTTGAGGATCTATCCCGAATTTTTCTTTTTCATTGATTTATATATTTGTTATTTTATTTTTTTGCTTATTGCTATTTTTTATTAAATGCAAAAGTGTACACGTGTTTCCATCTGTCCATCAATCGTATTTATGTTTTTATTTACTTTTGTGTCGAAAACTGTGTAGATGTGTTATTTTATTATTATTTTATTTTAAACGGTCTTAAGTTAATTAAGATTATCTTTTTTGTCGTCACGAAGATTGGTATAGATACCGCTCTTAAATATGAATTTGACAGATGTCAAATCAAGTGGCCACATGGTCATTCTCTCCATTGTGTCATTGTATAACATTGTTACTTTCTATTTTCACCTTACACTTTCTTTTTGCTCTCACTCGTTTGTTCTTACTCGTTCTTGTTTACCATCGTTCTGTTTACCATCATTCTCGCTCTCATGTTTACCTTTGTTTTTGCTCTACCTTGCACAAGCCGAGCATAATGGATTCAAAAGCAAGCACCAGCACATGTGTTAGTTGGAAAATTTGTGCATCCATCCGACTTGCTTCAATTTAGTCACTCCTGGATCAATGCAGGTTGGGTGATCTCAAAGTGGACCCATCCATTGTTTTACAAGAGATCAGCATTAGTTTTGTGAATTCCATTCACACGGTGACTGAATCTGATTTTAAGGTTGCACTGTGTAATTCCATATTCACAATCAATGAAGATGTTTTCTCTGCAACTCTTGGACTACCAACAGATGGCGCAGCCAATCCAACGTCCAAGGACTCCATTGACGAGTCAAAATATTTTCTTTTGAAATGTTTTGTACCAAGTGAAGGGTACAAAATTACGATGGTGAAGGATGCACAATTGAAATTCTTCTGCAAGTATGCAGATCAAGTATTGTTTATCACTGATGCTGATGCAACTATTTCAGTTCGGAATTTGGAAATTTGGTGGATTCACTGGCAGGCCAGCCAGTTTGCTTTGGAAATATTGCTTACAAAGCATTTATGTGTTGGATAAAACAGAAATTTTTTTCTACAGTGGGAGCACACAACATCTCTAGATTGTGTGATTATTTTGGCATACTCATTGAGACGGAACATAGTGGTGGCAGGAAGAATGATTATGACAACTAAAATCGATGTATCCAGTCTCCTGCAGAATACCTCTATTCCACTCATCCAACCAACACCTATTGTAGCTATGGAGGTTGACACCGTAGTAGTCCAGAAGGAACTGATTCGGATGCTGCTATACAAGTTATACCAAACTCCTCCACTGCACCCGACTCTATGGCAGTCGTCCCAATTGTGGACGGATGTTCTCAGAAGCCAAAGAGCCCCATATCCACAGACAACGAAGACACAATTTCTGATACCCAAATGCAAGATAAAGGCGAAGGAATTGCTGACGATGATGCCACAGATGTGGACGATAATGATAAAGAGAATCTCTACAGGTGGTATCATCAGTTTTCCGTAGGAGCAAAGGAAATTGTTGATAAAGTTCATGCATACGACATGCATATGCAGCAAGGCATGACAAAATTATTTCAATCTACAAATGAAATGGCAGTTGAGAATCAAACATTGACTACAAAGGTTCAATCTTTCGAGGCAGACAACAAGAAGTTGCTCGAACGAACACAGTCACTTGGCCGAATGCTTCAAGTGTCAAATCAGGAATTGCAATCTTTGCAAGATTCAAATAAGGCCAATCAGGCCAAATTTGTTATTTTTCAGAAAGAAATTGATTCTTTAAAAAATAATTACAATAAGGTCAATGCTACATATACTTTGTGATACGACTACTCATACCACATCAAGCTGTAGGTACAGCCCATGCAACATGCGATATTCTAGGCCACAACAATATCCACCACGAGGAAAACCACAACCAACCCAGTTCAAGTTCAGGAATTGCCTAGACCACAACCACATGCACAACAACAACGCTTGGCACTCCCAGTTCCAAGAGGATCTACTCCACCAAACAGGCCAAACCAACCCCATGTACAGGCCAATGTAGTGTAGAATATCCCTTATGACACCTCAGCCTATGAACGTAGTTATGATGAAGGTCATCATAACACATATGTAGATGAGGCATTTACCTCCTATCCCAATGAGCAATATTATCTGGAGGAACAACCTACTCAAGTTGACCAAGATGGCTATGCCATTTTCACTTCAGCACTTCAGAAGAGATGCCTTGTATGTGGAGAAACCACTCACTTTCAAAGTGAATGTCGACTTCGATATCAATTCGTCGTTGAATGTATTGATTGTATCAGAAGGCATTGCTATAAAAATTGCCCTAACCAGACCAAAAAGATAGTTCCAGCACGTAGGGTATCTGAAGAGTTGTTGCATGCTGTCACACGAGCGCAACATAGGGCCTTAGATTAGAATAAAGACCCAACACAACCACACCCTACTGCTAATACTTCCGTGATTCCACAGTCCTACCCTAACCCTGTAGAAGCTCAAAAACACGGAAGGCTTTTGGAAAGGGGAAGATGAGCAAAAATCCTAGTCCGGCTTCATCATCTACAAGAAAACCCGTAGAGGATATCCCTAAGATCCCACCAGAGATAGTTGATGATCCACTATATGAAGTTCCACATCACTTTAAGGATTACATGACTGATGATGTGACCATCAGTATGGTAAAGCCAAAACGGGAGCCTCAACGACCATCAACTTCTTTTGAGGGACCTGCAAAGACAATACCTCTCAATCTGAAGGATAGTGATGAAGACATAGACCATATCGTGCATGTAGAATCCCACCTGAATCCAATCCAATTATGAAACTTGGAAAAGTTATAGCACAAATACAGAGATATGTTTGCATGGAGCTATAAAGAAATGAACGAGGTTCCTCCTGACATTGTAGTGCATACAATCTTATTACAGGATGGTGCCATACCTGTGAGAGCAAAACCCTATCGCACCAATCCTACTATCGTGATATACCAATATAAAAATGATAGATTTGTGTAGTATTTAATGTCGAACCCCAAAAAAATAGCACTTAAAAGTTGATTTATTGATACAGTTCTGACTTATTTGAATGAAATAAAGTCGGGTGTTATTCTGGTTGTCAAACAGACATTTTATAAGTAAGCAGTATTACTTTTGTTGTGTGTGTGATGATGGTAATTTCCAGAACAACAATCTTCCTCTATCGAATCGAATGAAAAGCGTTCTACAAGTGAAATGTTGTCAGAGTAGCATGAATGAACTATGCTCTGGCTGATTAAGTTGTCAACAAGGATTCGAGAGATGTTCGATGCATTCAAGTATGAACAGACAAATAGTTAATCTTATTCTTGAATTGTTGTGTTATAGACAGTAGTTCTCAACAACTAAAGTCCAATCAAGGTTAAATAACTCGAATAGCCCACGAATATGTTAGAAACTTATATCTTCGTTACACACAGGAACACAGAATTATGATTCAATTCCTCAGGCAGGGACTACCATTTCAATTGTATACATACTGCTCTTCAATGACTGTGGAAGACTGTACCAAAGAGGTACGTTATTCGGGTGCCGAATACAAAGTATTTGCGCAGACGAATAAGATAGTTCTTTAGATCAACTTTACGGAAACACAAAAAGCGTCTGTAATGAACTATTGACTGTCTGACCAAAGAGTGTGATTTAAGTAATGCAGAAGAGATGGCTAGTAGACTCAAGATCACTCACACTTAGTAGTGTGGAGAACAGAGATCATAAAATATAGTCTTCGTTACTCTATTCACTTCTTCAATCTCTCACAAGTACATGAACTCTATCTCTCTCTCTCTCTCTCTCTCTCTCTCTCTCTCTCTCTCTCTCTCTCTCTCTCTCTCTCTCTCTCTCTCTCTCTCTCTCTCTCTCTCTCTCTCTCTCTCTCTCTCTCTCTCTCTCTCTCTCTCTCTCTCTCTCTCTCTCTCTCTCTCTCTCTCAATGAGTGAGACTGAAGCGTGTCTTCTATATATTTCCTACGGAACGAGCAAGCACACCTCTAGATATTACAGGTGTGTCGCTCCATTGAATAACTCTAGTTAATAGATGAGTCACAAATACATGTAAATTATACCATTAAAGGTATATTTGGCTACGAGTTTAAATTACTCTAGTTTAAGATAGCGAATATAGTCAACCCGTGTAGGTGACTGGATTAAGGCTGTTTTAGGCAACTTTCAGTTCTAGAGGTCTTGTCCTTTAGTGCAAGACAAGTCTTTAGCAGTTATATCCTGAAAAATGATATAGGGCTCTTCATAATATATAATTGTTCCAGCGCATATCTTCATATTCGAGTATATATTGTCATATTCGGGTAGATATTCATTATTTAGCAAATACATGGCATCACATATCCCCCTCTTCAAATGTGAAACGTCCTCGTGAACATACAATCTTTGTCTCGAGAATTGTTCATTCATTAGAAAAGAATACTTTTGTGTCGTTGAATAATTCTCCTTTTGAATACGTTAGGTCAAATGTAAAGATATTTCTTCAGTTGTTGAATACATGACCTTTATTTGTTATATTAGATGTTGAGTGGGTTGATTCGAAATATGTTGGAGCAACCAATTGAATTGGTTTTGAACATCATTCACATATGAAAGCTCAACATCACATAATCAACAACATATACAAGAAGACTTTGGAAAAAAATTTATGTATTTATATCATCATGTAATTGTTGTGCAATTTTCAAATCTTTTTGACAGTCGAGCAATAAGAAATCTTCTTTTGCTCTTGAGTATCTGTCGATAGGTGAATTGTCGTATCCTGACAATCTTACAGGAAGTAAAGTGCCATCAAATAGTTCCTGTACTAATTGGAAGTCTTCCTCAGAATCCTTGCGTAGTGTAATTTGTTCGAACAACCGAGATGAAAATTGTACAAACTTACACTTTACAAATAAGTTTTGGACAAAAAATAATGTCTTAGCTGCAAAAGTTTGAATCGCCAATAAGTATAAGTACAAAAGGCTTTATATTCGCGAGATTTGCCTCTATCCTGTAGATTGTGCTTGATTTCTGCAAAATAACTGAAAAGTTGAGCTCCCAGTCGGTGTATATACCATATAGCTTTGGGTATGCCATATTAATATTCAGCAAAAGACCTGCATCGTCGAATCCATCTATATTCACACGGCCTTCTAATATGTACAATTTGAATTCTGCATGCCGCATCCAAAATTTTCGCTTCCTATCGCTATGCTTCAAAAATTGGTACTCCTTTATTCGCATGTACTCTAAAGCATACATGCATGTAGAACCTATGTACAGTTCTACTAATCCGAATGGTGAAACTTTAAATTTACCTTGGATTATGGCCCAACATAGACAACCCTTTTGTTCTAAGCTAAGTTGGTTCCATAACCAAAGAAAATCTTCTTTTTTCCAAACGGTTAGCCAGTCCTCGAATGCAATGCCTACTATGCCTGGAAGAATCAAATAATCCAAATGCCATTGCAATTCAATGTTAAGATGATGTGGACTCCACTTCCAGAATCGTTCACAAAAAACTTTAAGGCGTTCTGCTCATACCTTCGACTGATTTCTTCTTGGTCGTTTTGTCTTCGGTAGCGCATTAGCAACATCCTGGTTGTGAATTTCTGTAGCAAGCTTCTGGTCTTCTAGCTGCTAATTCAAGTCAGCGACCTCCTTCTGAAGATCAGAGAGCTTTATTCTTCATGTGCATCTGGCCTGGAACAGATTGTTGTCTCTACTGATAACTCCTTCAGCTCAGCCAGCTCTTCTTCGACGAGAGTTTTATCATTCTCAAGCGGGAGCAGAAACTCGACTCGAAAATTTTTGAGCATCTGGTCTTGAAGGCTTTGTAATTTAATAGGGTCAATTTGAATGGACCCGGAGCTGCTGCATATTTGTAAGGCAGTTTCTGCCTTTATTCTTCTAGTGGTCTCATCTTGAAGAGTTGTCTGCAGAGTTGTCTCCTAGCCTATCCTCAACCCAAGATCCAAGCAATCTAGCATCAAGGAGATGAAGTTAGTTGTCATGCGTACGTTCGTTCCCATGAGAGCAATAGCATATCTCTGAATTCAGCATGAATGGAAGATCCACATCTAACTCTAACATCCATTAACCCTAAGCATTAACACTACAACCATTAATACTACGATCAGAGCCAAGACATGGGGGTCCGAGCCAAAGCCAAGGGGAGGGCCAATCCTTCACATCTCGAGGCTCGAGATCCATATCTGTCAGCCATGCTTTCTTATATCCAAAGTCCGTGGAGGAGAAAATCAATGAATTCCTAGCCAAGTATCCCCACGAGTCCTCAAGAGGCGGCTGGCAGATATCATTTTCTGCCCAGACCATAAAAGGCAACGAGCTGCAAGCACTCCTCGCACTCCACCCACAACTTGATTGGTGCTAGTAGCTATTTGAAAGGGACCCTACGGCCATCATGGCCGATGTGACCAGTCCACAACAACTAAGGGTGAACGCACATTACCTGCCATGCACACGACGATCCAAATGGGCGGATTGCAGCACTCCCCTGGACAAGATACAATCCAAAACTGTAATTGGTCGAAAATTCCTTCAGAGCATGGTTGGGATACGATGTAGACGCTCAAAGGGCTCTCACCCAATTCTAAGTATTTCAACTGCCCTAACCCAACAGTCCACGCGACAGCCACTTACACCCGAGATTTAGAGTATCTAATGGGAATCAAAATGAAGTGGGATAATTTTCTCCCACCAATATTTTTTGATCCAAATACGGCATTAGCCTCAGAGAAAGTGGAAGATCAGCTTCCAGTAGCTCGAGTTTACTACCGAGTGTTAGGGCCATTTTTGGCAGGGGATTGGTCCAGCCAAAACGTCCTAAAAAATTCAAGGGGCACCACTACTGATGGTGGCTATGCCCTACGTGAGTAACAAAGGTCCTGCCACATCCAATCCTGGAGGCTTCCTCTGTTACCCTGTGCTCCCCAACCGATGAGAGTTTTTCAGGCTCTCAGAGGTACAGTTGCAAGGAGTGGATGCTAGTACTTTTGGTGCAATGATTCATTATGGTTCCGCAAAAATTTTTGATCGCTAACGTTTCTTTCCCCAGTGAATTCGGCTTACAGTTGGTAAAGATCTTACATGGGCTGGGTGCAAGCTATACGCACCGCTTTGTTTGCTAAGCGGCAGTATTTTCGCCGACCGTCGGGTCTAGGTATTTCGCTAGACAGTACCGACGGCGAGTGTGACTAGTGTGACGCTTTAACCAAGGCGGTGTATTTCAACCGCGGATGGTGGATGCCCCGCTCTGGTGTTTCACAGAGGTCAGGTCCAAATAATACACTTCATAATGACAAAAATCGTAAGAAACACTTCAAAAAACTTGATGATTCCTTATAGCCGTTTAATAAATCTAACTCAGCAAAATATAAACTACCCAACCTACAATTCTCTCTCTACAACACATTCTAAATCAGTACGAAACAAAATTTATTTACTTATCACTTTCCCTAAACAAGTTGGAAATAGGCAATCATCGTTCTAATTAGCCATGCCGTATCTGTTTATAAAATATTACGATTCCGAACTGAGTTTGAATTAATGCTAAAATCGATTCACTATAAAAGCTCCCAAGTATTCACTTGGTTATATGGATACAACCCCAAAATGCAACCGTAGCAAAACACAATCTGTATGTCTCGTTCTTTTAAATCGATGTACTTGATCCCTTAAAAACTTGCTTTATTACAATATTTGCAAAAATTTCATTCCATCACAAGTGATTAAAGCTATGATATCATACTACGAAGGGATTGGCCAACAGAACTTCATGGAACTGAAATGAATAGATAGTGCATAGGTCAAGTACTCGTTTACCTCAATGTGTAATTAGGTAGCCGTAAAGTCGAAGAGATGCTAGTCATGAATGCTTTGAACCACTTTCGTTTGTCTTCAGACTTCAAACAGATAGATTGAGCTAGTTGTTTATGCCAACACATGGATGGACAATGAGAGCAAAGAACTGAAAAACACCTTTCCACAGACCGCCAAAAAAATTCCGCAGGTTGTCGCACATTTCACAGCCAACACATGGACAGTGAGGCAGGTTGTCGTAGATCGTAGTAGACAGGGGAGCCCGAAAACAGGTCACAGGACTCCTTTCGTAGATGATTTCACGTCGTAGGTAGGTACAGTAGGCGGCTGCAGGAAAAAACAACTTGAAAACAGGCCGCAGACAGGTAGTAGGTCGCAGACAGAGGGCATATTAGTGGCAGGGCAGGGCAGGCCACAATAGATCGCGAGGCAGGCAGGTAGCCCACAGGTTGCAGCAGGGAGACAGTGCGCCACAATAGATTGCGAGGTAGGCAGGTCGCAGGGGCAGGTAGTACAGGGCCACAGTAGATCGCAGGGCCAGCAGGTAGCCCACAAGTGGCCGCAAGCAGGCATGACAGAGGGTCGCAGGCAGGTGTAGGCAGCGAGGAGTAGGAGTAGGCAGGTCAAGGCAGGCAAAAACAGCCGCAGACAGGCAAAAACGGTCGCTCCGAGGGCACACTGAGGCAAAGGCAATGAGCAGTTAATGGGACAGCCTCCAGCAAGATGTGACAGCGAATACACAAAGAGGTATAAGCCTTCTCCACAACTTCTTGCTTTGAGAATAACGAGTATACGACGCACATTCACCAATCAACCTCTCAACGGTTACTAAACATCAGTTGACATTCACTCATCCCCAAACAACCATGCCATTCTTGTTGAAAATTGTCACTTCTCACTTGACATTGGTTCATGTAAATATTGATCAAACATTAGAATATGTTGATGATATGATTTCACACGTGTAGAGCCTGTTCCCACGTGTGAAAGGATGTACTTTTCATGTTTGTATATATCCAAATTGATTTTGTATCATTCTAGTTAGTGTGAACATGAAATGACTAGTTTTTAGTCAAGTTGACTAGTCACCTACAAATTAGCTTTTCCTTGCATGTGCATGAGTAAATGCTCCCACATGGCAAGTGGATGTTCACACGTGTGAATAGAGTACTAGAAGATAAGAGTTGACCATTTTCCTTAGATCCTATTTTGTAGGGAATATTTCTATATTCTAGGAGACTAGCTTTTTGGATTTTAGTCCTATTCTAGAAGGTCAACTATTGGATAAGGATCAAGGATGGATAAAATGAATAGATCTGAGTGATGTGGCACTCTTCACACGTGTGAAGGCCTGCTGGACTGTACCAGACTCATGGATGTACTTGATCCATAAAAGGATCATCATTTTGCTAAGAAAATTGATAAGACTTTTGCACTCTACACTTTTGTGAGATTTCTAGTCATTTGTCTTGTGATTTTTATGCATGATTGCTATCTAGTATCATTGTACTTGTTGTTTCAGGTGCAGGCCGTACAGTGGACAGTACTCCACACGTGTGAAGCCGCTCTCACTAAAAAATGATGTGTTGATCCATTGCTCTTGCTTAAATCCAAGTGTAGTGAATCTAGATCAAGATCTAATGTGTAGAACTTGATAGATTCATTGATTAAGCAACCAATAACTCTCTATGATTGTAAAGTACAATCATTATTGTCCTAAAAACTGTAAAATTTATCAACTTTTTCAACCCTACAAAACAAGGTGATTGCCTTTCAATCACACATCCTAATACGGAGTGAACCAAAAATAGAACTAACACACATTTGCATTCGACAATGGCATTAATCCGTCAATAGACCAGAATCTTTCAAACATATGATGAGCAACGATAGTCACCTCACAAACAAATGCAAACACTAAACCCTCTTAAACATTGAAATCCTCCAACTCTCAACACATTCTACCAACCAACAATGAGTAAGAAACAAGCATCCACTATTCTTCTGATGTGTGAGAGACTACCACCACAACCTAAAACCAAAGTAAGATAGCAAGAAGTAACTACCCTACTTAACACCCAAAAACACCAATCAATGAAACACCCACTCACCCTCTCCCTCAACATAAATGTAACTACACTAACGATGCATCAACAACTATGAAACAAGCATTACTAACCAGGCATCGATCCACAAGTACTACATAAAGTGAGAACAAGAATCAATATTGAACTCTCCAACTTAAGCATTCACCAAACATCCATTTCAAGCATCGAAGAAAAGGAAAGCACAATCCATCTCTCTCACCAAATAGAATTACCTCTCAACATCCCACTTACACACATGCTAACTCTCAACACACATAACCTCAACACTAACTCTCAACACACATTTTACACACACTCTCAAATACAAAGAGTTGGCTCCTTTTTATAGGAAAACCCAAGTGTCCCCCTTCAAAATGAAGCTTTGCCAATTTTCATGCCCTTCAAGCCCTCTTTGCCATTTGTCCTCAACCCATTTGATAGTACACCTAGTAGCCTCCATAAGAGAGTGGGGGAGTGGTGCATTCAAGGCTCTCTTCCAAAACTAGCCAAGATGCCATTTTTGTCAAAGGCTAGGGAGGCCATTTAAGTTTCCCCTTTTGTACACCCTAGAAGCCCAAAATGTCAATGGCTAGTGGGTGTACCTCCCAAATTTTTTAGCCTCCAAGGTGTTTTGGCATTTAATATCCAAATTTTGGGCGAGGCCCTTTTTCAACCCCTATTTTTAGTAGGCGGCCTTCATTTTTTCTTTGGGTACCTTCGTTTTTCCTTTCTTCGTTTTTTCAAGGGTCGTGTACCTACTACTCATTTGTTTGGATTTTTGGTTGGTTGGGTAACCACTTGGCCCGCACATTTTGTTAATTACCCGTAAATTGCCCAAACTTTGTCGTTAGGGTTTCTGTGACTCCTTGACACTGAATCCATATTTCCCGGTCCCGTTTTTACCCGTAACTTTTCTTTCTCAGTTTTTTTCTTCTGTGGTTGACATTTTCGGCATTCATGACTAGGGCTCCCACGACAACACGGTTTCCCTGAAAAATACACTTAGTGATCATATATTAGTAAAAATGGACTCAGTACATGGTGAGATTTTAGCACGGTCATACCGGCTATTTTTTTACAATTGGCCATTTTTTTGAAAAGCCGTAAAATATTTACCGGCCATTTCTAAGGTCGCAAAATTTTCTCTAGCCTCATTTAGGGCGCTTTGTCTACTTATTTATTTTGCTACCATTATTGAAGGTTCAACAACTAGGTACAGATCAATGTTGGGTGGGTGTAACATAAGTCCAGTTACAATTGGTGATTTTTATTTTTGGTTGTAACATAAGTCCAGTTACAATTTGTGATTTTTATTTTGAGCATATACTACTTTTAATGCCCTTTTGATAGTTAGCCTTATAGCAAGTAGATAACGGTATGCGAAGTACAATGGATTATGATTTTTGCTAGTATTTTTTATTAACAGATACATTAGCTTCAAAAGTTTTCATATATTTAAAACTAGTACCAAAAAGTCATCAACAAAATAGTTGGTTATTAAGAAAACAATATACCCACCCAAGAGCTGTCCTAATGCAATAACAACTCCTCAAATGCATTGTGAATCTCATTGGCTTGGTCACACTATTGAGTGTTGTGTGGTGAATCAAAGCACATTTATGTTTACCTCCCTCATTGAATATAAGTTAAATAGGGTGGTGCCCCTATCCTTATTCCATGCCTTTCAAAATGCAAAAATGTAGTGAACATGGCCTTCACATAGGGTTCATGTTGTTCATGCATGTCATTCCATCTTTTGTTTGGGTAGTGATTGTGATGAAGTCACGAATAGTTCCTTAAATGCACTCATCAACATAAACATTGTGCTAAATTGCTAGGTACAATGGATGACTTTACACACAAATTCTTTCTTTTTATAACAACAGTTCATGATAATCTTGTAAGCCTGTTTTTGGGCAAGCTCACTCACCCAATAGATGACACCTACCTATCTAATTGTTGACAGATCCCCTGCTTCAAAGGACCTGTTGTTTACTTTTATGCTTCTTGCTTACAGATCTATTTCTTGTCTGTTACCAGGCTCGTTTGGGCATTACTTGATTGTTTCTTATGTGTTACAATGCCCAGGCCAGGCAGAAACGGACTGAATAACTCTATAGTATAGATTTTCTTGTCCTGCCTATCAGAGGACAACTCAGGGACATCACTCTTGACTGCACTTACATTCTACATGGATGCAAGCCAAGAACGCTCAATCACAGATCAGCATACAAACCAATGAACGTTCTACAGATTCTACAACTACCTACACTTATAACGGACTGAAATCAGAGCCACACTACATCAACATTGAGCTACATTGCATAACTTGACAAAAACAAGAAACAAAGCTAAACTACAGCATGTTAGAAGTCCAAGAATCAAGAAACTAACCAGCCTTTTGATTCTTGGACATCCCAAGAACATCAAGAACTAGATTGTACAGAGATATGCAAGAATCACACCACAGATCCAGCCTATTTAGTTTACTTGAATGCTGGCTCCTACATTAATCCACAAGAAAACAAGAAATCTAATCCACAACTAGGAAAGCAAGACAACTAATCCACTCTAAATCCACAACCACACACAATATGTATGGAAGGGCATGATCATAGGGGCATCACTCAAGAAAACCATCATGATCAAGGAGCTTAGTGTAGCATCAAACTCATGGAAAATCTTCTTATTAAGCATGGAGTAGATACAATGCAAAAAGCTTCTCTTCACAAAGAGGGAGTCTCTTAAATAAGCAAGAGAGCTCCTTAGGTGACATCCTAGTGAAATTTTCACATTTCACAAATTACAAGTGGAATATTGCTCTTCACTAGAGGTCAACATCAAAAGGTGGCTCACTCTACTTTCTTTAAGAGGGGTCTACTTGCATTTATTACATTTGCTTAGAAATACTAGTTCCTACATGGTCATTCCATCTTCTTGGATTCACCATGAGGCTTACACAGTTCTTGCATGTCTTTTCCTAGCTAGTATTTCTCGGCTCTCATACTCGGCTCTCAGTCTTCATTAGTCTCGTCTTCTCAGAGACCTCCTCGGTCTAAGGTGAGAGGTGCTCTTGAGTTGCTCTGTCCGAGTATCTTGGGGATTTGTCGGAATCAGCCAACATCATCCCACCCTTAATGTGTTGCAGGACCCACTGCAACTCATATTGGACGATGTCGCTTTGCTTTGCATTGGCATCTTCGATCGTCACTTGGAAAAGCGTAGATCCTCGTTCGCTTACATAAAACCAAGTGCTTATTGTCGCCAGTCTTTATCACAAAAACTGTCTTTCACGAATTGCCACGATTGGATTTAAATGTCATATTGCTAGAGGTGGTTGACATTCTCAAAATTTGGAGAGTTCTCAGCAGCTTCACAACTTGCATGCTTAAGTGCTTTCCATGTGTCTCTTTGTTTAGTCACTTGTATCTGCCATTGACGGTTTCATCTTTGGTTTCTTGGCAGATTCCATCTTTGGTTTCTTCTGGGAGGTCTATATTCTCCATTTGCCTCTGGGTGTTTCCGTGGTTCTTCTCTCAGTTGAAGTTCTAGTCTTGTCGATGCTCTTTTCTGATAGGTAGCACAAAGCTTGGTTATCAGTCTCAAGGGGATGGACTTTGGTGACAAGGTGAAGGAACTGATAGTTCTACAATTGCAGCCTTGGACCCTTGCAATGTCGAGCTTCAACCACCACTTGCTGGGTGAGGAGCTTGCTTTATTTGCACGTTTACGGATGTCTTCATCTTTCATTTTCTGCAGCTCTTTCTTTTGGTCCATTACTTTTGGATCTCTTTGGGCTTCATAAGAGGGGATTCAACTATCATTACTCCAGAGAGTTTCTTTTGATCGAGATCGATCTGACTCATCTGTTGCTTAAGTTTTGTCCTTTCCTCCTCACGGTTTTAGGGTCTTTCTTTTTATTTCTTCTAGCTGCTTCACTTGCTTTTGTAGGTCTTTTTCGGCTGAACAACCAATATAGGTGGTAGTTGGTCTCCACAAGACACTTGCAATGATCTATCAGCTGCTTTGGTAAGACTATCAAAAACTGGAAATTTCTCAGAAGAACAGTAAACTGATGTTAAACAATAGTTTAAAATTTTTAAATATTTATTGTAAATATAATATGATATATGTATATAAGTGGTTGAAAGGTTCATATCTATTTTATTTGAAAGGTACCCTTGCATTATACATGTCATGTGAAGGGTAAGAAAAAAAAAAGTCCATCGGGGTGAAAAGTAAGGGTGCATGTCAAATTCCAAGTCTGAGCCCTACCAAATGGATGCATACTATGTCGTGCATCCTACTCCATGCATAAAAGATTCCATTCCATATTTTTAACTAAAAATGTTCATGTGGACGACCCCATGCATAGGCACAAATCTCACACACAAATATCTTTATATACGTATCGATATATATATATTTAACTTTGTTCCACTTTTATGCATGGGTGAGGGGACCCATGCATCCTCCTCCCCTCACCCAAGCATACACATTTTTTAACTGAAAATCTAAAAAAAGAGGATGCATGTATGGGGAGGAAGATGCATGGCCCTCCTCCCCATGCATGCATGCATATTGGCCTAAGCAATGCTGTGGATTTAAGAGCAAAATGCCCATCCTAGGCCCTATTTCCTTCAAATGAAGGACATTTAGACCATGCACCCTTCAAATATGAATGAGCATTCCTTTAGTTTAAAGAAAACCTATTTTCTTAGAGTTGCCCTTCAATCTACACCATTGTCCCTATGTCTTTATTAGCCACCCTAAATCTTAAATGGCCACCTTCTCAATAACTGATTGGCCAATTTGCTAATGAACCCACACACTCTCACTCTCTCTCACTCACTCACACTCTCTCTCTCTCTCTCTCTCTCTCTCTCTCTCTCTCTCTCATTATCAAGTTTAGAGGATTTCTATCGCGACTCTCTCTCTTTTTTTAACATTTGTGATCTTGATTTCTGGCTTATTTGTTACATTTGAGATTTCTGGCTTTTGCGGAATCGTTGATGGTGTATTTCCGTTGGTATCTCCATCGATAGCACTGAGCACTTCCAGTTGTAGGACATTCTTAAATCGATTGATAGCAGTTTCAGTTGTTGAATCGACCAGTTGTAGTATATTGATCATGCTCTCTCTTTGTGTTTGCTCTCTCTTTTTTGGATTGCGACTGGTAGGCGCTACTATACTCTCTCTCTCTCTCTCTCTCTCTCTCTCTCTCTCTCTCTCTCTCTATTAAACTCTAAGTCTCATGAATCTTGACAGATCATAACATCAGACTAAATGCCAAGAGAGCTACTTACTGCATGATACTTTAGGAGCTCCAGTATAGCAAGAATAATATCATTAACATACCAGAATCCTAAAGCCTCACACTTTTTTGCATGGTGAAGCCCACCTGACCAATTAATGGCAATCTCAGAATGGTCGTGGTTGAGCTTCACTGCACCTCCTATTGATCGTGCTCTCTCTTTGTGTGGATCCCAATCGTGACTGGCAGGCACTGATACTATCACTGCACCTCGTGCTCTCTCTTTGTGTGGATCCCAATTGGCAGGTGCTCTCTCTTTTTTTGGATCGCAACTGGCAGGCACTGATACTACACCGGTGAGTCTCTCTCTCTCTACCTCTCTATTTAACTCTAAGTCTCACGAATCTTGACAGAAAGCATCAGACTAAATGCCAAGGGAGCTACTTACAGCATAGCAAGAATAATATCATTAACATAGTAGAATCTTGAAGCCTCACACTTTTTTGCATGGTGAAGCCCACCTGACCAATTAATGGCAATCTCAAAATGGTCGTGGTTGAGCTTCACTGCACCTCCTATTGATCCTCCAGCATATGTTTGAGAGTATGAGTAAAGTCCATCAAAAACAGGGCAATCCTCCCCCACATTAAAACGCTTTAGATCACGAAGTTGCTATGACATGTTGTGTCTCTAGGATTCATGTGTTTGGCTGCAAAATGGAAGCATTACAGAAGCAACCCCAAAAATAGAGTTTGACAGATGTTTTGCAGACTCGCCATCTAAGTGCAATACAACTGGAGTATAGGCTCACATAATTTGCATCTAACACTAACCGATACATGACAGATCCATATTCGAATACCAAAAAGTAGATGAGCTGAAGCTAATATGCGATAAATATAATACATCATCTGATTCCTTTCGCTTAGGCAACAGTTGCTACGAGTCCACCACACCCACCAAGCAAATCTAATTCGAATTGCAGATGCGCAGGCTGCTCCCTACTCGTTTTCATGTCCTGAGATTTCTTCAGCTCCTGGTTGTTGAGGCCCAACTTCTACGATGACATTCTAGTTGCTCCCAAGATCTTTATGGAATTGTGTTTTGACATAAGAGCTGCTGCCGACTTTGAGCTATCATGCAATGGATCTGTCGAGTTGTGGAGCTCTGCCGTCTTTGAGCTGTTGCTGCCGACGTTGAGCCATATGTGCCTTGAGGCTGCGACGTGGATCCTCGCTGTGATCAACTATGGATCCTCACTGACGTGCCTCACTAATCACCTGATGTGCCTCGCTAATCAGTGGAGTGCGATGGTCTGAAAGATTCAAAAAAAGCGTCTCTCTCTTTCTCCTATGCACCCCTCTGCTCTCTCTTGCCATTTTATACTTTTTTCTCTTTCTAAAAACTTCTCTTGCCATTTTATACTTTTTTCTCTTTCTATGAAGTTCTAAAGTCACATGTTATCTCTCTAAAAATTGCCATTTTATACCTTTTTCTCTTTCTAAAAACTCTTTCTATGAAGTTCTAAAGTCACATGTTCTCTCTCTAAAAATTTCTAAAGTCACATGTTATTTTCAAGCATTTCAAATGCACTTCAAATGCCCTTCAAATAAAATTTAGGGCAAACGTGGCCCAATCAAAAGGCAAGAAACTCGTTTTCTCCATCATTACTGACATTCTCTTTCTCGCACACACACACTCACTCTCACTCGTTGACAACTTTTATTGTGTGTGTGTGTGTGTGTGTGTGTTTCTCTCTCTCACTCACACACACACACAATGACAGATTGTGCTGCCATTGTGTGTGTGTCTCTCTCTCTCTCTCACACACACACAAACCGAAAATTTGTCACAAGCAAACCCCAGCTTCTATGATGACATTCGAGTTGCCCCTAGAATCATTATGAAATCGTATTTGACATGAGAGCTGTTGCTGCCGACTTTGAGCTCTGTGACAGATCTTTATCCTGAGCCATATGTGCTTTGAGGTTGCGAGCAGACAGCCAACAACTATGAGCACACCCATCGTTCTCAGAACAATTGCGAATGTCTTTTTACTAGCGTCCATCTCTCTCTCTCTCTCTCTCTCTCTCTCTCTCTCTCTCTCTCTCTCTCTCTCTCTCTCTCTCTCTCACACACACACACACACACACACACAATGACAACTTTCATTATGTGTGTGCGCGTTTAAACATCTCTCTATCTCACACACACACACACACACAATGATTGATTGCTCTTTTATTGTGCGTGCGTGTGTCTCTCTCTTGAATGCTTTTGATTACACTATTCTTACAGCCAAAGGGCATTCTAGCCATGTTAGATCTAATGGGACTATCTTCCTGATGTTGGTTTATTTGTGGAGTCAGCCGTTGCATTTAACATATTCTTTTGCATCCTTTTGTCGCGTGGTTTATTATTTGGATCAATTTGTGCCGAAGAAGATCAATCTAACATTAGTGATCCAGATTTGTGGATTAGATGAGCAACGTGAATCTTTCAATCAAACAGTTGAAAGCGAGCTCAATTAAATAATGTCCAATATCAGTAGTATTCAGCTTTGTTTACAGCCCATTTCAACGATGTAATATCAATCCCAATTGTGGCCTAAATCAGCAACAGATCGATCTGTCTTGAATATCATGAAAACCATAAAAAATTATTCTATGGACTTGAAATAGATAGTATAAGATTAGCAGCTGATGGATCTGTGTGTGTGTGTGTGTGTGTCTCTCTCTCTCTCTCTCTCTCTCTCTCTCTCTCTCTCTCTCTCTCTCTCTCTCTCTCTCACACACACACACACACAGCCACAATATCAAATTGCGATGTCATTGAGTGTCTCTCTCTCTCTCTCTCTCTCTCTCTCTCTCTCTCTCTCTCTCTCTCTCTCTCTCTCTCTCTCTCTCTCTCTAGGATGTGCAAGCAACGTTAGTCAATGAGGAAGCTTTACGGAGTTGTTCAGGCTTAGTGGAAGATATAGGCAATGATAAAGGTATCAGATCCAGGTGAACAAAATGAATAGGATGTGACGATGAATAGTCAAGCATCGCATGAGAGAGGTGTCATGGCAAGCATAAACCAAGGAGTTTGGTTATTGATGCACGGACAAACATAGTATCTCTACTAAAAGATAATGGCTTTTAGCGTATAACATTTCTATGTTTCTCTCCTGCACTTTCGTTGGATGAAAGCTTGCTAATTTTTTAATATTCTATAACTGCATCGCATGATTGGCATGTGGGTTTTAATTAGATCTTGCAACGATCTCTATGTTCGAATGCATGTCAGAGTGTGTCATTTTGAGCACGCATCAAGGTCTACATCAAATTCCATACCATATGATCTTAGATAGATTGATAAATATACTGCTTTTATTATACATGGGAAATGCATCACTATACAAAAAAATGACAATTCAAGAGAATTGAGCAGATCCTCTCTCTCTCTCTCTCTCTCTCTCTCTCTCTCTCTCTCTCTCTCTCTCTCTCTCTCTCTCTCTCTCTCTCTCTCTCTCTCTCTCATTATGAGTGTAAGTCATTGACTTTTGGGATTATAAGTTTTTGATAAAAGCAAGATCTTAATTTTTAGAATGGAAAAACTTCATGCTTATTAATGGATTATTAATTATAAAAAGTGCTCAAAGCCTATATTGTACAACAATTAGGTTGCTTATGATAGTCTATTATAGTGTTATATATGGACGTAATATAATTTTCTTTTTGGATTTTAGATTTGTAGACTAAGGTTAAAAGTTAATTGTTTTGCTAGATTACTTTATAGTGAGGCTAATTAATGATCTTTTGATTGATCTCGAATATTCAATATCTAAAAATTGACCTACAAGTACCAACTCATACTTGATTATGCATGTCATTACTAAGCTTTTGATAATATTTATTACGTTAGTGGATAAAATTTCCATTCTTTTCAAGAATATATGAAATAGTGTAAAGATTTTGGACATTATTCCTAATGATAATGACTTGTGAATTTATCTAGTACTTCATTGTAGAAGTATAGGTAATATGACCCTTTTTGTATAACACAACATCAAGAATAATCCTTCATATAAGTTTGTATACATGAGACTTGCTACTATAAAAAAAATTAAGCTCAAATTTTTTATTTTTTGTGTTCTTTTGAGTATGCTAAACATGCAGGAATATGATCAGCAAAAAGGGGTATTTTCAATGAACTTTAGAAAACTTCAATAATATCAATTTGATTGATAGAAAACATAAGCTCAAACATGTAACCATGGAAGTGTAATAATCTTAATTTGGTTGATTTTTTATGTGGCCTATTATAGCATGAGCTTTGAGTACATGATTAGAGGGGATGCCAAGCAACGGGCAATTATTTGAAGCACAAAATACTAGGGCAACCATGACTAGATTTTCAAAATTGGTACAATTATAGTTGTATGTATCAAAGGAAATGCCAAAAGTACAAAATCTCAAGTGTGAATCATAAGCCAAACTATACGATGTAGATTACAAAATGTTAATTGTAGACATTGTTTTTCTTACCATATTCGCCATTTTTTTTATCAAATTTCAAAAATTGGGCCCTTGATAATGGGTAATATTTCCCAGTTTTTGTTCTCGCATATAAAATAAGCTACTTGGTGTTTTTAGTCCAAAGAAATATCATCTTGGATAAGTTATAGTTGGTTAAACTGATAATTGTATTTTCCCATAACCAAGCACTTGGCCTCTACCACATTGAAGTGAAACTTATGCAACATAATTAGGTTACAAAATTTTTTTATGGTGGTGTCTTAATAAGAATAACCACATTACAAAGTTTCCCAAAATCTTCCTACAAAGTGATTTCTTGGTTTTTGAAGTTTATAAAAAGGAGCCTGTGTTTGGCAACTCTGGTTTTAAGATAGCATTATTGTTGTAGATGTTTGTGATAGTCTCTGGTAGGTCTAAGGCCGTCATGCCCAACCTGCATACAAAAATCTGGGTCAGGCATCTTAATCTTTAAAGAACCACCTCATCTAGAAAAAGCGTGCAATTTCACCCCAGTTGCAACTTGAAAAAATACAAGACAGAAAATTTAGTTGGGGGTTTCCTTGATATGTAGTCATCAATACTCGACAGAATTTTGAATAATGGCACAGAAGTCTGAACAAGCTACTTAGCATGCATTTGATACATAAACAAGTAAGCAAAATGATCTGTATCTGTAGGACCAAAGCACATTTTTGGAAGTACACAACATGATCTTCTGCGCCATGAAGAGGAAGGAAGACCTCAGTTTGAATAATTCTTTGGTGAGGATGCATGTAAGCTGCAAAATTAGGGGACACAACTTTGATCAAACCCATTCAAGACATAGATCCTCACATTCGAACATCGAGATGGATGATGAGGGACAAGTCACCCATTCAAGAAATAGCTGCTCACATTAGAACATTGAGATGGATGACGAGGGACAAGTCACCGAAGGTACTTCAAGTGACTTTCATGACTATTTGACCGGTAGGTTGTACTTGCTAATTACAAGTAACATGACATATGTAGACAATACCCTATCTAAGCGAGCAAAGAAAAACTGAATGCATATAAAGGATTCCAAACTAGGGAAGCACATTGAGATTTGAGAATATCAGAGACATCCTAGTTTGAAAAGGGTATATATAAAAGGATGAGTTGGATACATGCGATACCTTTGTACAATCTATGGACGATGCAATTTGCATTAAGGTACTGGACCCTGATTGAACTGATCAGATATTTTAAGACGTTGTAGGTCTTGCTGCTTGAGAGAGACTGGCCTCTTCTGCTTATTTAGAAGATTATCAGCTGCTTCCATCTCTGTCAGCAGTTCTGCCACCCTGCATCTCAGCTGCCCAAAACTGATAATGAACAAAGAGTTAAGACAGCATTGCATTGGATGCTGCACTTGAAAAAATGTTGCGACATCTGAATGAAATAAGCTCTCAAAAATTTGATCACTTTTGTGAAAGAACCCTTTCATCTGCATAAATAGTTAGATTGCAAAATACAAATTTGAGAGTTTAGTTCTAAAGAACACAGAATATACTGCAACATCTGCAGTGATACTTGACACTTGCTGCGTGCTTTACACACATGTCCGGAAGGCTAAACCATCCTGAAAACAGCAACAGTCAACTGGTATTGCTGAATTATGGACAATCAGATTCACAAACATTGGAAAATTATAAGCTCTTTATCTTTCCCTTCAATCCCTTAGCTACTTGGAGGAGCAATAGAAAAGATCTACACAAACTTTGCATTGGTGTATCTAGCTTTTTATCACCCGTGTATGGTCTTTGCAGCAGAAATATAAAGACTTAACGGAGTTGCAATATTTTTTGACTTTCTGAACTACCAGTGAAAGACTTAAACCTGCATGTAAGGTATACGAAGGATAGAGTTCAACTTTGAGAGCAATTTACCCATTGCTATTAAGTTACTGATTTCATAAGCTCTTTATTATGTTGTAGGCTTTGATGTTTTCAATCCAGTTGAACAATGATGTTTCTGGTAACAGGCTCACATAACCGTACTTTGAGAGCTGCAATTATGGGGGAATGAACTTGACAAGCGTGACCTTCAACTTATGAAGGAGAGCCAGAAGCTCATGAATTATGCATGCTTCTACCTCATTTACTTTTGAAAGTGTTATTGGAGTGCTTCAAAGTTGGCATATTCTACTGAATTTTATCTAATATTTTTTATGAGTGGGGCAATAATCCACAAGTTTGATGTCTTTGGTCCAGGCTTGACAATAAAGACTCAAAAGGTGAACATAAATGACAGGCATTCAATACATTAAGCTAGCTTTTGATTTCTTGGGAGGCCACACAGGCCAACAACATAGCATGTTACCTTCTCACTGGACTCAATTCATATCATCCTTCAATTAGTTGCCGCAACAGTTATGAACACATCCACAAGATATCATGAATAATAGAACAAACGACTGTCAAAAAATGATGAGCCCCAAGAAAAGATCATATACAAAAAATTAAAGCAAGGTTTCTGGTAAATCCTCCTAATAGGGAACTTAAAGGGTCTAGAAACCTTGGTTTGTAGGATCCAGAATCACATCTAAATAATTGGTAGTGTATGAAGTTAGTTGTAGTGACATGGTCAGAACACCATAAAAAAAAATTTGCAATTTTGGGTATCTGATGAGACCTTCATGGCTTGGACAGAAGTAGCATAAGAGGATTCAAAATTATAAGACGGGTTCTCCACTCTCTTGATCTTTAGTGGCTACTTGTGATGCTTAAACTTGCAGCTGGCCTAGTGCTAGAAATGTGGAAGAAAGATGTGCAATTTGAGAATAAAATTACCTGTCGGAGTTCAAGTCCAGCATTTGGATCTGACCATCTTTCAGCTCCTAAAAATAGACACATTCTTGAAGTTAAGAACTAAATACATGCCCTGGAAGCAACAAAGAAAATTGGAATAGATCTGCAAAATCAAAATACAATGATACATACGAACTACCTTCTCTGTAGATCTCTTGATGTGTGAATTGAAGGAAAGATCTATTAACTTTCAGATAAGCCATAAAGAAATCAAATATGAATAAGGACAGATGTAGGTACAAGAAAAGTATGTATTTTTCTAAAAGTGCCAGCCACATCCCTTCCGATAAGGACCCCTCTAATAGCAAGGAGAACTAGGGCAACTTTAACTCAATTTCATTGTACCAACCAGCAGCGTTGAGCTTATGATTGAAAACTCAATGATGACCTTCTCAGGATATATGCATAGTAGGTGAGAGAGATGACCTTTTCTGCTCTTTATACTTTTGTTCTTAGTTACGCATTTTATTCATGTACAGGCCCCATAGCCTTTTTTTTGCTTATGACTGGCCAAGTGCCTTTATTTATTTAGTCATATAGTCATATGTGGAGTGGGCGGCACTTACTAGGGTTGAATTCCTACATTAGGGTTCATTAGTGGGGTATACATAGGGCACTTGTACATTCATTTGGCAGCTTATTGATTGGTATTGTTTGGGCTCTTCATGGAAGAAGAACTAATATTGTTGTGTTTCACGTGATGCTAGTTGGCCATTCTTCGTGGGAGATTGATCAATTAGCTTACATGCTCTCTTTCCATGTTTCAATGGTGCATAATCTGTGAATTAGATCTTAACTTGGTATCAGAGCACCTTCCTTGGCGGATCTTTAGCAGATAGTTAGCAGAAGCACTTCTACTGAACTTCACAGCCCCAAAAAACAAAAAAAGGCAGGTTATTTCCTAGGGCTGTTTTAGCGGCCGCAATCTTTTCTAGCGGTTTCGCAGATTTTTTGAGTGGTACCTATTGCACTTTCTAGCGCCTTATTTGGAAGAGGTTTCAACAGTTTTTCATAAGCATTTTCAGGTGCATTATCTGAAAGTTTATTTCATCTTGATACCCCCGAAATACCAAGATTTGAATTACTTACCATAGTTTCCCAAAATTTTTTGTGTTCACCCTTAGCTAAAGAAACTATGTACCTATGCTGACTAGGTACTTCTAGAAGTCTGAGTTTTTTAACTAGGGTGTAGTTGATGAAATTATGGGTTGCCCCATCATCAACCATGACTCTGACTGACTGGTTGCCAACTTTCCCATGCATACGTACTAGGTCATGCGGCCCAAAGCCGAAGGGTCTCGCTAGCATTGCAGAAGTTAGTTGGCAACAGTGTTCATGGTCTTCATGAAACACTTTTATCTCGGAAGCTGCCGAGTAACTTGGGAAACTTACTGTCTGAACAAGATGAACTTGTTTTTTATCTTTTTCTTTTTTGTTTTTTGGTGAATGGCCCCTTGGGACATTGTCTGATTGTGTGTCCCTTGCCATGCACACAAAGCACAAACGTTCTTGTTTGGCTTTCTCAAAATCTTCTGGTTTTAAGGACTGTATGAGCGATGGGCGTTTCTGAGGAGCTTCACTCTTAACTTTATCTTCTTTCTTTCTTTTTAAAAATTTCTTTTTGAATTGAAAGTCTTTCTGAGAAGGCTGCTCAGAAAAATGCTATTGTCTCGCCTTCTACCTACCCACTGAATCATCATAGATTTGAGCATATTTGAGAGCTTGCTCTAAGGTAGTAGGCGAGTTTCTCTGGACCTCTACTTTATATTCATCTTTAAGGCCACGGACAAATCCTCTGACTTTCTGATAGTCATCCATATTTTTAATCTTTAAAATTGCTTCTCGATACTGCGAGATATATTGGATTAAGGACTTGTCCATTACTGTTTTTTCCCAGGCTTCCCAGGCTCTATCAAGTTCATTTTCTGGCAGAAATTCTCTTAGGAACGCTTCTTCAAAAGCCTTCCATGACCAAGGAGTCTGCCCAATCTCCTGGAGGTTTAACCACCACTTATAGGCCATGGGCCCTAGGGAAAGACTGGCCTCAATAGCTTGCAAATGGTCAGGGGTCTGTTTAAGAGCATGGATGTTCTTCCATTTGCTGAGGAAGGTATGTAGAATATTTGCGTTTCTATCCTTCTCTTCCCCAATACAAGTAGGAGGCTTTAAGTCTTTAAAGACACTGGGATGAGACCCAATAGGCTCACCCGAAATTGATGGAAGGGGAGAAGGAGATAACTGAGAAGTGGAAGGAAGGCTTCCTTTCGCAGAGCTCAAAATTAAACCTTTGAGTTCGGTGAACGAGCGTCCACACTGGATTTGAAATTGGCGAGAGCCAATTTCAACTCATCCACCTCTGTTACCAAGTGGAGATAGTGCTCCTTGGTAACCAATTCGTCGAGTTCCTCGGCGAATTGTTCTTGCTCCTCCACCTCCATGGGTTCTTTCCCTTTACTAAAAGCCAAGGCTTCTTCGTCGATGCCTCTCTCCGGGGGTTGATCAGGTCCCTGAGGAGTGGTCATTTTTGGAACAGAAAGAGATGTACTTTAACTTTTGACTGAAAAGAAGAAAAAAGATTGACTAAACTGGAAAAACGAAAGCAGAATACTTAGTTCTGTCTTAGGACTGTGCTTCCAAAGAGAAAAGCAAGAGATCCCCTCAGTTCTTCCACGGCTGTACAATCTGTCTTCTTGAACTGCATGCAATCAAGTGAAGATAGTCAGTCTGGGAAATTTGTGGATGACTTTTGGAAAACCCTCGCTGATGGAGTTTGGATCTACTGTCTCCAAAAATCAGATGTGAAAGCTGGAAAAGTACAGCAAATTTCCGTTTGACTTGTCCTCCATCCTTGCTGTCAGGTTAGCAGACCTGTTCCTCCCAACAATTCGAATTTGGAGCCAAAAAACAGATCTGAAAATCCCGAATTTGGGAAGACTACTACTCACTGATCTGGCTGCTCTGAGAAATTAGATTCCAAAGCTTGAATCTGTAGGCAAAAACCCGATTTGACTTGTTGAAGACCCTCGCTGGCTGGCAAACAGTTTGATGGGCCTACTAAATCCAGATTTAAGCCCCAAAAGTATCTACAATTCTGATTTTGATGGCTCCCTGCCCTCGCTGTCTGGACAGCGACCTAACTGCTCAAAGTTCCTCTGATTTGAGACCAAAAGTGGTTCCAAAAATCAGAATTTAAAGAGGTACCTTCAGCGCTAGACCTGCATCATCTTCTCCCTTCAAAATCCGCTCAGACTACTCGAATCTGCTCTTGGAAAACAGGGATAGATGACTGCTTCTGCGGCGATGGAAGTATTCAACAAGTGCTGTCCTAAATCCACTCAAATAGGTAGCAAATCCACTAGGATTTCCTCAGTAGAGAACTGTCTCTCCAGCGCTGGATCTGTACTACTGACTCTTGAAAGTTAGAAAGAGATTCTGTACACTCTACTAACTTTTCTCCCTTCCTGAAACTAAGCTCCCAAAGATGGAGATGGTTCTGATACCAGTGTTAGAGGTCTCAACACCAAAGTAGGGCAAACACTAACTGACATGGAGCAAGCCCCTCCTAGCCCAGTGTGAGGACTGGTAGCATGCATATTGCCCAATGTCGGGCCACGTGGCTGACTGCACGTCAGGACCCAACATGGGGCCCTATCCTGCTAACAGGGTCCCTATGTTGTGTTGAGCCCGCCATGGCTATGGACCGTGCGGGGGCACACTACTCACACTGTCTTGCCCTGTTGGACGTGTACGCTGGGCACGTCCCTGACTGTGGTATCTAACCTCCTGTGTTCTCTAGGGTTCGGCACTGGTTACATGCTCATAACATTGGGGATGGTCACACATTAACAATTCTGCAAAAAGTTTTCAACGAGCAAAAGAAAGACAGAGTATTCATAGAACAAGCATTTAGCCTTCTCAACAATAACATCTTAATAGATTGCGGAGATGTTGATGTAGAAGTTGGGCTTCTAGAGTGGGAAGCTCTGTCAACTATTACATTACCCAAATGGCATCGTGACCCTTCCCAAATTTGGAAAAGTCCGATCACAAGATCCATAAAAATACTTTCTCCCTTCTTTCTGGGGATTTCCAATGGATGTAACAGACCAGCTGCTTTGAGTCTTAATCAAGAGAAAAGAAAGATAGATCCCCCGATGTCGTGATTCTGTGGCTAGATCATTGGAGTTCGCATTTCTCTATGCACGATTCGACGGACAACAATAAGATCAGTATGGTCGTCATGTATTTGTGAGGTAAAGCATTCACCTAGTCGTAGGATCTTGAGGGCAAGGCTGACAAGTCTTGGGAGGATTTTTGTAAGGCCTTCAAGGTGGCCTTCTTACCCATCTTGGATGACTTCGAGTTCTATCGCCAGTATGCGATGATTCACACGGGGAACCGGCCCTTGGATGCATTCTTGCAAGATTTTCAGGATGTATATTCTCGTTTTGCTACCATAATAGATCCTACTTTAGTCAAGTTGCATTTTATTTTGGGATTGCCCAAAGACTTTCAACTCGAAGTAAGGAGGAACTGTCAGACTCCAAATCTGAAACTTCACTTAAAACCTAGCTTATCCCGTGAGCAGCAATCAGCAATGTTGATTTCCCTGCATGTACAAATATCGGAGCACACAAAACATGGTGGAGCTGGCTGCCTTGTCTCCTCCCAACCTTTGTTGCACAGATTATGATGAGAAATGCCTCTCTCTAGGCTCACTTATGCACAATCCTCAAGCACCCCTTAACACCCTGACCTTTCCTAACGTCGACACCTGGCCAATTCCTTGCACAGTCGACACTTGCCACTTGGCAGTACCCTGACACATAGGCAAGTGAGTAGGCTGACATGTGTCACTCATACACTGGACCAAGTGTCCCAGTGAGCATGTGACATGTGTCATGTTTGACCGGTCAACCCTTACATGTGTCACTCACTCACTGGACCCAGTGTCCCAGTGAGCATATGACACGTGTCCCGTTGACTAGTCAACACTCCTACTTTTTAGGACGTCAGTCCAGCCACTCCTGATAAATGACCCAGTAGCACCAGTATTATCATGACATGAATGCAAAATCTCCCTACACAACCCTATACTAACTGGAATGGGAAGTTTGCCATCTCCTTTAACTATACCATCTACCATGGTATTCTTCAGGCAAGTGTGAGCAAAGAGATCAGAGCTCTCCTTCTGAGACTCTAGTATCTACTTGGCCAAAATTTACCTCTCTCACAACCTCCTTACAATAAACAATGAGGATCCTCTTGCTAAATCTATTTGATCTCAGTAATTAGGTCATTCTCTATGACCACAAAAGACATTTGCTACAATATACGAGATAATGCATCAGCCACATGATTTTTGGCACCTTTCCTGTACCAAATTTCGATGTGAAATTCCTGCTTCAATCCAGAAATCAAGTATCCTTTGTTAGAGCCTTTACTCCCTGTCCCGGTTATTTACAGTTTTCAGAGACACATGTACGTTTTGTAATTACTGTAATTATTGAAATGGCTAAGTCACCGGCCTGTGGTGACTTTTGTAAGTAAATTGTAAATAAACTGTAATTAATTGGCATTGGACCTCAGAGAGTCGTGCTTAGCTTTGGCATGGGGTAGGTCATTTATTAGGAGTGGCTGGACTGACCTCCTAAAAAGTAGGAGAGTTGACTAGTCAACAGGACACGTGTCATATGCTCACTGAGACACTTGGTCCAGTGAATGAGTGACACATGTCAGGGTGCCCGGTCAAAATATGACACGTCACATGCTCATGGGGACACTTGGTCCAGTGTATGAGTGACACATGTCAGCCTACTCACTTGCCTATGTGTCAAAGTACTACCAAGTGGCAAGTGTCGACTGTGCATGGAATTGACCATGTGTCGACATTAGGAAAGGTCAGGGTTAAGGGGTGCTTGAGGATTGTGCATAAGTGAGCCTAGAGAGAGGCATTCCTCATCATAATCTATGCAGCAAAGGTTGGGAGGAGACAAGGCAACCAGCTCCACCATGGTTCATGTGCTCTGATGTTTGTACATGCAGGGAAATCGACAAGGATCGACATTGCTGATTGTTGCACACGGGATAAGCTAGGTTTTAAGTGAAGTTTCACATGTGGAGTCACAACAGTACACAGCCAATCACAGGTTATTAGGGTAATTTCGGCGACAATTTGAGGTCAAGATCGAAGCCTCTTTTGTAAGACAAAACAATTTCTTGATATACTTTTAAGTGCCAGGCCTGAAAAAAAGTCAACTTTCAATTGGTGTGATTGCAAATCAACGACTCAAGGTGGAACTCAATAAGGACAAATGCACTATAAAAGGCCTTGTATTCCAAGACAATGTTGCTATCTATTATCGATTATGTCACAAAGTGATCTTTTCCATAGGATGCTAGGTCATTTGGATTTCTCTAATTTGCAATTTGAAAAAACTCAACATGAACCCATTATGAGGAAGGGTGTAATTAATGTTTGCCTCATTATGAGGATCAAAATGAACCCATATGTGAAGGGTGTAATTATGGCAAGCAACATCAAAAGAAATTCAAAAAGGGTTGGGCTACTTATGCAAAGGTGGTGCTTGAACTTGGTACATACTAATTTGTGTGGGCCAATGAAGATGACGTCCATGTCCTACCACTTCATGACATTCATTGATGATAGGTAAAGAAAGTTATATATTTATTTTCTTAAGAAGAATTCAAAAACTTTTACAAAGTTACAAAAATTCAAGGCAATGGTGGAGAATCAAGCCAATGCAAAAGATTAAAATTTTAAAATCAAATTGGCGGTGAATACAACTTGAATGAAATCAATGATTTTTGTAAAGAGTATGGGATTAGAAGACAATTCACACAGTCCTATACAATTTACCATAATAGGGTACAATGTTTTATGGTACCTTTCGAATCGCCTTTTCGAACCGTGTTTGAATCGAGAAAGAATTGACTTCTCCAGGTTCAAACCAGCGAATCGATTTTAGGGTTTTTTTTTCCCTTAATTTCTACCCTTCGATTATGACAAAAACAAGTGCTTTCTTAGTGTTAATGGGTAACATGTAGAATTATAATTTCGGATTTGTGATTAATCGATAGTGAATTTTGACGCGGAACTTCAAACTTCCAACTCCTGAGTCTTGTTACCTAACAATACATGTCACCTGTGATTTAGGGTTCTTGATCCATCTGTTGCCTCTAGTTTTAGCTATGATCTATTTGTATCATCAGTGACATCTACTTCCATACATGACTAGAAATATAGTCCTTTGAAAAAATTGAACCTTTTTTGGCATGACTAGAAAGATAGTCCTTTGGAAAATGCCAAAAAAATGGTTCAAACCATTTCTTTTGGCATGACGAAAGGTAGTCCTTTGGGAAATGCCAAAAAAATAGTTCGAACCGTTTTCTTTTTTTTTCGACTCGATTTGAACCGGCGGTTTGAACCGCAGTTCGACACAACTATGATGGAGTAGCCAAATGCAAAAATAGGACAACTATGGAGTGTGCTCATGCAATGTTCAATCATATGAAATAATGGATTGATGGATTCAATTTGGGCCGAAGCTTGTAAACATTGTCAATTTTTTTCAAAATATAAATCTAAATGTTGCAATACCAAATATGGATGCAAGCGCTGCGTGCGTATGGATGTAAAGGTTATAGATGTAAATTGGACGAAAAGTCCATTAGGCCCATTTTTATTGGGTATGATGATAAAGCCAAGGCATACAGGTGCTATGATCCAAAAGGAAAAAAAAAAGGGGCGGGGGGGGGGGGTGTTACACAAGCAGGGATGTCATAGTCGATGAGATGCATACGCATAATGAGGATGATAGTAGCAAGAGCAAACCTACATCAAGAGATGAGATGGTAAAAATGCCTTACTTTGATGAACCTGAGAAAAATAAAGTCAAATAAAGACAATATCGGAAGAAAAATGCCAAAGTCTAGGTTTGGTGCATAGTTTCTTCGAATCACGTTTCGTTCAAAGAATTGTCATTTTGAAATGGTCCGATTCAAATAGGTTTGAATGAGATTGATTTTTCCAAAACGCGGAAAAGAATAAAAGAACCATTTCAAAACGGGACTATATTACCTCTAAATTTAAGTGTGCCACTCAAGCTTCATGAACTTCAAAAGGCAACCCTAACCAACAAAAAGCATACATTTTAAACTAGAATAAGATTTTTGTTTTGTGTAAGGTTTGAATCTAAGAGAGAGAAAGAAAGAAAGCTTTATTAATGTCTTTTCCATGCCAAAAGGCATATAAGACAAAAGAAGTACATGTCAAGTATGTTGTAACCAGGAGGGCGTCTAAAGCATCTCCAATGCTGTAATAAAGAAAAAACATCTAGTACAGACTAAGATACATACATAAATGAAAAAGCCTGTGCATGAAAATAATATGTATCCATGTCAAGAAGTCAGGACTGTGTTGATGTTGTAGAAGGATGTGATGCGAGCTGTAACATCAGTAAGCACTGGAGCATGCTGGCGTCGTCGATGAGTATGAGCATATGTAGTGTGTCTCTGTCTAGGAGGCCTAGTGGGACATGTAACTCTCATGGTCGCCTGAGGCTGGGTGGTGCGTCGTCTCTGCGTCCTGGGTCTGGGAATGTCATCGCAATCGTTGTCAGTCATGTCTGCATCAGAACGCGATCTCTTGCATGAGAAGAAGGATGTAATCTGGGATTGTGTGTCTAGGTAAGTATGTTGAGCTGCCTGACATAGGTCCTGTTGTAAGAGGGACATCTCACATAGCATAAGTGCCACACAGCGGGGGTCCTCGTATGACATGAGGGACCGCAGTGTGACAGGTGTCTGACGAAAAAGGCAACGATATCGCCCTCTGATCTCATAGTAAACTGGACATGTGAATAAGAAATGCTCCTTTGACTCGACCATAGCTAATGAGCACAACTGGCAACTCTCGCGGGGTGCCCTGGAAGCGTCCAGTCTCAATAGCCAATTGAATTTGAAGATACTCGAAACTGGCCCAACAGAAACCGAAGCCCGTGAGATAGTCCTGAGGTGAGGTTGTGTGGCAAAACTAGAAGTCCTACTGTGTCTAGCTCCATAAAGTGTGTCCTGTAATAGTCGGGTTTGACCCCGAGTTGTCCCTGCCATGTCTGTCTCAGATATGCTCTATAAAGAAAGCGTCTGATGTACTCATGGGTGCCTGATGGAAGGTCTGTGATAGATATGCCAAGTGTGTCCAGTAGTTGGGAGGCTTGAGAGAACCATGATAGTCGATGTCCCTATTCATAAAGGTGTTGTGATGAAGCAAGTGCCATCTGCATGTATCTCTGCTCATCTATGGGTAACATCATGATACGTTGGATATATAGGATAAGCTGGAAGATGGCAGATAGCTGTATGGGTGGAACCGCGAACTCTGTCAGTATAATCTGGTGTGGGACGGACGGCTTAGCCCGTATCATCCGAGACAACATGAAGACCTGCAGTCGTGAAATATGGGCCCAATCCGATGATGTAAGACCGTACACCATACCTCTGCTACATATAGGGTTGTGGGGGTAACAAGAGTATCAAAAAGATGGCATGTACTCGGGACATCCCGAATAAACCGTCTAAAACAGAAAACGCTCTAACTGGACGAGGTGAAATATGTGCAAGCAGTAGTGTAGGTCTGAAAAACTCTGCATTCTCCATCATTTGCAATGAGAGTAGTGTTGGGAGGTAGCCAACTATGAGGAGAGTTGAATTTGTAGCTCATTGCAAAAAAAAAAAAAAAAAAATTTGGTGAAGATTTGAGTGAAAACAGAGAATTTTTTGCAAGTAGACGTAGTTTTAAGTGTAAGAAGAGACAACCTCCAAGGGCTGCCTATCAAAGATGAGTTCCTGGTACAACATAAAAGCTCTCAATGTGTTGAAAACCATAACTTTGGTTTTCAATATGTTAACCCCCAATCCCCATCTACTGCAAAAAGCATGAAGGCTGACGAGTTGTCGCTGTAATCCCTCTCCAATAGAAGATAAGAGAACTACGTCATTTGCATATAAAAGTATAGCAATCAAGATACTCCCAAGTCTGCAACCTGTGCCACCACATCCCTCAATGACTCTCTCGAGCTCGTCGATATATAGCCCAAACAGGGTTGGAGATAGAGAACAACCCTGTTTAATGCCAATAGTGCTCCAGATATGATCTGAGATGCCGATGTCACTCCGAAAACAGCCAAGGACTCTCTCATATAGTGCCATCACTGCCAAGATCGTGTCAGTAGAAAAACCAAGATCACGTAGCCGCTGGATGTCAATTATGGCCCGAAGAGTGAAGATATGATCTGTAGTGGAGTAGTGTGCCCTGAAATCCGCCTGGCCCAATGCATGTAATCTCCTGGACTCTACCTCAAAATTGATTGCTGACTGGAGGATGGTGCCATATAACTTAGAAATGATGTGCCCAACCATAATGGTGCGCTAGTTACCAGGGTCCATGGGGTCACCAGTTTTGTGAATGGGATGGATGATGTTGGTACACCAGGAGGAAGGGAAGCCGGAGACAACTGCTCGATTGAGCAAAGTGGCTAGGGTAGGTGATAGTGTATCTGCACCATGGATTAGAAGTTCAGATTTGAGGTCATCAATATCACGGCGACGGGTTTTCAGTCTCTTGATGGCCGTCAAGACCATGTCCGAGGTGAAGAAAGCGAAGGTAGTCGGCTGGGGAGAGATGAAAATGGGTGTGTCTGTGGGTACAGTATATAAGGTAGTGGCGACTGTAGTCCAGGTATGAAGGTCAGTGAGGGGAGGAGGTAGGGTACGGGGAATGATTTCCCTCCAGAAGGCACTAGTAGAGGAACTATAAAGGGAATCGACTAGGCTTTTCCCTTTTTGGGTTTCATACACTCGTTTCTTCCGGCGGAGGGTGTGATGGAGAGATCGACGAGCTGCAAGGAGAAGATGTGTGTTATGAAGTCTAGCTTGGGTGACTTGGAGATGAAGAAAACGACATTCGGCGTCAAACCAGGGAGGTCGGATGGGGTGTGACGAAGTGGGTGGGCGCCGATGTGGTTTGAAGGGAAAGGAAGATGATGCAGCATTATGGAGTGAAGTGGTAAGGGGGGAGAGAGAGAGAGAGAGAGAGAGAGAGAGAGAGAGAGAGAGAGAGAGAGAGAGAGAGAGAGAGAGAGAGAGAGTCATGTAATGTTTTTTTTCATGTGTAGGTAAGGTAGGAATTGAGATGAAACATAAATTAGAATCTACATCACTATTAGAACTTAGGATTGATCATTACTTATTAATAACCATCATTAGATAATAGATTAGATTAGTGTTAGACAATAAAACTAAACTAGTGTGTAATTGATAATTAGCGTGAGATTAGTGTTGGAAGATAGAGACTAATGCTAGATTTAGGGTTTAGAGAGAGTCGAGACCATGTCGAGGCATGTTACATGACCCTTGAGTCTTGACCATCAATGTATGTACTATGTAGTATGGATCATGACAATAGGTGGGACTCGGGAGTTCTAAATCCTGAGTCAGGATTAAAGATTGATTTAAGCCTACATTGCAATTTGAACACTAAAAAAGCACTTATTTTTGCCATAATAGAAGGCTAGAAACAAAATCCCTCCAAAAAAAAAAACCTAAAACTGATTCGCCAATTCTTTCCCAAGGTTGCCGAGGGCTATGCACAATAGGAGAGCATAGACTACGAGGAGACATTCAGAACAACAATGACGTTGACCACACTATGGCTTATGATCACTTTATTTGCACAATTTGGCTAGAAGCTACATCAGATGGATGTTGAATCTACATTCTTGAATGGTATCCTAGATGAGCAAGTGTATGTGAGCCAACTCAATGGATTCATGGTGGAAAGTATGGAAGATAAAGTTTATCTTTTGCACAAAGCTCTTTACAATCTTGAGCAGGCATCGCATGTATGATATACAAAGATTGATAGATATTTCTTGAATCAAGGTTTTGTTAAGACTTCATTTCATTTTAATCTCTATGTGATGGAACCCAAGGGGCCAATAGTCATGTTAATACTTTATGTATGTGACTTGGTAATCACAAGAAATGATCTTGAGCTGATCAAGAACAAGAAGTTTGATTTGTGTAAGCAGTTCAATATGACAAATTTTAACCGTATGCACTTTTGTTTGCGAGTTGGAAATATGGCAAAAAAGAACGGTATTGGGATCTCACAGTTATATTGAAGTGGTTTAACACGGAGATGTGTAAGCCAATTCTGACACCCATAAAGTTTGTTCTTGAAGGCTTTGTCGTGATTAGGGTGAATCAATTGATGATCACAAATCAACCACAGGGTATGCATTTCATCTTGGGAATGGATATTTTTCTGCTTCTACTGAAATGCAATAAATTGTGGCTCTTTCATCAATAGAAGTTGAGTATAAAGCTCCAAGTGATAATGTTTAGCAGGTTATTTGGTTAAGGCAAGTGCTATTTCAGGTTGGTATTCAACAAGATAGTGGATCAGTTATTTACTAGGATAGCCAATGGGGTATACAGTTGGCCAAAGATCCAGTTTTCCACACATGCACATGCACAAAGTGTCGTCATAAGAAAGAAAATTTTGGATAACTCCGTTTGCTTGTGTTGTAAAGCTGACTCAGGTGCACCCAGCGTGCCCTGTAAGACTCTAAGGGGTGACGCTCCCTAAGGTCCCAGAGCAAGTTAGAACGTCAAGGACTGAGCCTCCGACCTGTGGTGAGCCAGTCAAGTAGTCACAAGTCATGAGCTAGCTCTAGAGCTCGAGTCATGGCCTAGTCAGGAAGCAAGTTGATTCTGCCACCGGGACGGCTCCCGGGACCCATGTCTGGGAGCCAAACTGATTCTGCCAGGCTTGCCAGGCTTAATCAGCAAAATAAAAACTAAGTCCCAAAAAGCGTGCTTTACCAAAAAGCACTATGTTTCAGAACAGAGGGGGTGCGCCGAATCACAGCAGAACTATAGGGGGAGTCCGGCAGACAGAAACTTGGGCAGCTCAACCAGCGCCAGGAATCCAGTCGCCAGGTCTCAGCTCCCTCTACCAGCACGAGCCAGGCACAATGCCCAGCACGTGGTGGTGGCCCCGAGACCGGTCAGTCTATGTATGAATGTAACCTCTTCCAAATCTAATAAAGTTGATCCTTGGGGATGATTACCATTTCGGTTTCGCCTCCGGGACTGGTCCAAGTGGAAGGACCCTTACTACAACCTTTTTGCGTCGCTGGCGCCTAAGGGTCCCTGTCATCGACATGGGGCTTGCCGCTATGCCAATCGGTCAGTTTGGCGACCACTATGCCTTGGGTTTCATGTGTGGCTTGTCTTTGCCTTTGGTTACCTTTTGGGGACGGATTCTGAGTTGGCTTTCGGGTCGGTTGGGATTCCAGTTTTCTTAAGTCTGAATGGTTAAGCTTGTTACGTTTCTGAGTTGGCTTTTACGTAAGTGCATGATGGATGAATGTTAGACTTAAGCGCGTGTTGGGGAAACCGCTCAAGTCCCAACGCCCTTTGAGGCGCCGGAGCAACATGTGGTATTAGAGCCGACTAGCCGGTCAGCTACGCAAGTCTCACAGGGATGGCCACGTTTTGGGATTTGTCAGGACAACCGTTGCGCAAGGTGCTGCCCACAGTGTAAGCACGGGTGCGTCCACGGTCGGGGTGGTCGGCAGAACGGGGGACTTGATGAGTCAAAGTGCTGCCCTCGAGGTGTAAGCACGGTCAGTTTCCGCGGTTCGGGCCTAGCGCCCTCTGCACGTAGGACAGATGAGGCAATGTGCTGCCATTAGGTTGGTGAAAGCACGGTCTGTGCCTTGTGGGGTGCGGGGTGACATATTCGAACTGTACGGGTTAACCATTGATACAGAGATGCTGCTCGAATTCAGGTGTAAAGCACGGGTGGTTAGCTGCAGGTGCGGGATAGCTGCCGATCGTTTAGCTATAAGGGCTATCGACCAAAAAGTGGTGGGGCGTGACTGAGGCAATGTGCTACTTAATGGTGAAAGCACGGATGGTTGGATGGATGTTTCCCTGTGGGCTAATTCTGTGATAGATTTGTGTGGGCGCGGTTAGGCAAAGGTCCTACGTCCGGTCTCAAGGGGAATGTGGCTTGAGAGGGATCCTCTGTGTTTGCTTTGGTTGGTATGTTCGTTTGTGGTGTGCTTGTTTGGACCTGAATAACCCCTGGTTGCTTAACTTCTTCCAGGTGATCTGATCTAGTTGGAAGTTGAAGGAGGAATTTACATTTGTGGGTGGACGACATACAAGTATGGAAAGGAGCTTCCATGGGGCAACCCCCAAGATTGGTTCAAGATTATTATTCCTATCCGGAAACATCGCGGGGAGGAAGTCAGATTTCATGATCGACTCCGGAGCTTCACATAACTATATTTCAAGGAGCGTAGTGGAACAGTTCAGCTTGCCGACCAGAAATGTAACATCAACGCTCAAGGTAGAAACAGCAAAGGGAGCACTGGACGCAGACAAAGCAACATTGAACATCCCGGTGCAAATTGGGAGATGGAAGGCTAAACTTAGCTTTCTGATTTTAGAGATGGATGCCTTCGATGTAATTTTGGGCCTTCCCTGGCTAAATGAACATTGTATTGCAGTTTTGGGTAGGAGCTCAAACTTGGTTCTCTTGGATTACAAGGGACAGATCTGTATGACAAAAGCTCTGCCTGGAGGGAACGCGAAGGGCACCGATATTGAACAAAATCTGGTTGCTGCATCTGTGATTAAAAGCATGGCGAAAGGGAAAAGGTCAAAGTGCTTTCTTTGTATCTGCAGAGAGGTTCTAGAAGGGAAAAACGCACAACAGAAAAACTTGCCAAAGGAGGTGGCAAATTTGCTAGAGGAATTTAGCGATGTGTTTCCAGAAGAACTCCCAGCTAAGTTACCTCCTCGAAGACCAGTGGACCATAAGATTGAGTTGGTACCAGGAACAGAACCAACTTCACGAGCACCTTATAGGATGTCCCAAGAAGAGTTGGTGGAACTGAAATGACAACTTGGTGAATTGATAGACAAAGGATTCATTAGACCCAGTGCTTCGCCTTTTGGAGCCCCTGTACTATTCGTGGAAAAGGCGGACAAGACACTGCGGATGTGTGTGGATTACCGCATGCTCAACAAGGGTACCATCAAGAACAAGTATCCCATGCCTAGAATTGATGACCTGTTCGACCAGCTCAAACATGCCAGATATTTTAGCCGAATAGATCTTAGATCTGGATATTACCAAATTCGAATAGCTAAAGGCGATGAGCACAAAACAGCTTTTCGAACACTGTATGGGAGTCACGAATTCAGGGTGATGCCGTTCGGTCTAACAAACGCACCAGCCAATTTTTGCACGTTGATGAACAACATTTTTCAAGACTGCTTAGATGAGTTTGTCATTGTGTACATCGATGACATCTTGGTGTTTAGTCGTAGCCTCAAAGATCACATTAAACATTTAAGGACTCTCCTCCAACGATTAAGGAAGAACAGCTTGTTCGCGAAAAGAGAAAAATGTGAATTTGTGGTAGAGGAAGTTGATTTCCTTGGACACGTTATAGGCTACGGACGAATTCGGATGGATCCTAAGAAGATCAAGACTATCTTGGATTGGCTGACTCCTAAAACTGTTCATGGCATTAAATCCTTTGTGGGCTTATGTAACTTTTACAGGAGATTCATTGAGGCATTTAGCAAAATTGTGGCACCACTGTTGGAGCAGACCAAGACTCATCTGAAGATGACATGGACACCGGAATGTGAAGCAGCGTTCCAAGAACTAAAACGACGGATCACTCAAGAACCCATCCTTGCCTTATCGGACTTTAGCAAACCTTTTGAAATACATACAGACGCGTCGAACTTTGCTATTGGGGCCGTGCTGATGCAAGACGGAAAACCTGTTGCATATTTTTCAAAGAAATTGAGTGACGTAGAGCGACGATGGCCAACTCATGAAAAAGAAATGGTCGTAGTAGTTCAAGCAGTGGAGCATTGGAGACATTATGTGGCAGGAAAACCCTTTAAGGCGTTCACTGATAATGTATCACTCGAGTACTTCTCATCCCAAGGTATGCTCACACCAAAGCAAATGCGATGGCAAAACTTTCTCTCAAAATTTAATATAGACATTGTACACACGGCGGGAAAGAACAATGTGGTGGCGGACGCACTAAGTAGATAGGAACACTTGATGGCAACAGTGACAACTCAGGTGACTGACCTACTCCAAGAAATCAGGGAGAATTATGGTGCAGATGCGTTGGCGAAGGACTTAATGATCGAATTCCAGCTGGGAAAGCCTCATAAACATTTCACTTGGAAAGATCAAATGGTTGTTTATAAACAACGCAGAGTATATGTCCCAGACAACATCAACCTGAGGAAGAAAGTCTTGCGAGAACATCATGACGTACTAGCCGCCGGACATCCAGGGGTGAATCGCATGTATGAACTTCTCAAAAGAGGCTTCTATTGGCCAGGTATGTGGGCAAACGTTGAATCCTATGTGCAAACATGCCCGACATGTCAACAAGTAAAGGTGGAACCGCTAGCTCCAGCAGGACTACTCCAACCATTACCGGTACCAGCATACCCATGGAATTCGGTGAGCATGGATTTTATTGTTCAACTACCACGGTGCCAAGGCTTCGACTCAATTTATGTGGTGGTTGACCGCTTTTCAAAGCAAGTTCATCTAGTACCAACTAAAAGCTCAGTGACAGCTGAAGAAGTGGCAAGGTTATTTTTCAAATGTGTCTTCAAATACCATGGCCTGCCTAGAACGATTATTTCTGACCGAGACACCAAGTTCGTCGAAAAGTTTTGGACTTGTCTATTTCGCCTTGTGGGAACTGGACTGAATTTCAGCACTGCATATCACCCTCAGACAGATGGGCAAACGGAACGAGTCAATCGACAGATTGAACAATATTTACGAAATTATGTCGCTTGGGACCAATCCGATTGGGTCAACTACTTGGATATTCTCGAGTTTGCACATAACAACCAAGTGAACAGATCTACTGGAAGGGCACCCTTCGAGATAAGCAATGGTCGGCTACCGATTGTTCCAAGCTCTTTTCTTACAGGCGTGCAGGAAACACCAGTACCTATTGTGGAGGAATTCATCAATGAGTGGCACACAAAGCTGACAGAGGTGAAGTCATTTTTAGAGCAGTCACAAAGGAGTATGGCAGCTGACGTAAACCCACATCGACGAGAACTGAAATTTGAGGAAGGTGATCAAGTATGGCTGAACACAAAGAACATTGCGTTACCAAAAGGTTTTTCTCATAAGTTCGTTCGACCTTATGCGGGACCATATTATGTCACCAAGAAGAACCAACGCAATAGCCATTTTCCCAGATCGGCACACACAGCACTACCTGGCGACATGCCTCCTACATAAACATTCATGGCCATTCTAAAGTTCAAGGAACTTCCAGGTATCTTTCTTAAAGTTTGTCAATAAATCACTTGCAGCTTTACACAGGTTTTACGTAAGTGAACTTTATCTACACTTTTCCTGTGCTACTGCCAATGTATTTTTTGATTCAAAGTTGTTAAGGCCGGTGAATTAAGCCCGTGCCATACGTCCTAGGTCTAGTTTGGCCCTGATGAGGACATCAGCTTTTTCAAACGAGGGGAGGATGTTGTAAAGCTGACTCAGGTGCACCCAGCGTGCCCTGTAAGACTCTAAGGGGTGACGCTCCCTAAGGTCCCAGAGCAAGTTAGAACGTCAAGGACTGAGCCTCCGACCTGTGGTGAGCCAGTCAAGTAGTCACAAGTCATGAGCTAGCTCTGGAGCTCGAGTCATGGCCTAGTCAGGAAGCAAGTTGATTCTGCCACCGGGACGACTCTCGGGACCCATGTCTGGGAGCCAGACTGATTCTGCCAGGCTTGCCAGGCTTAATCAGCAAAATAAAAACTAAGTCCCAAAAAGCGTGCTTTACTAGAAAGCACTATGTTTCAGAACAGAGGGGGTGCGCCGAATCACAGAAGAACTATAGGGGGAGTCCGGCAGACAGAAACTTGGGCAGCTCAACCAGCGCCAGGAATCCAGTCGCCAGGTCTCAGCTCCCTCTACCAGCACGAGCCAGGCACAATGCCCAGCACGTGTTGGTGGCCCCGAGACCGGTCAGTCTATGTATGAATGTAACCTCTTCCAAATCTAATAAAGTTGATCCTTGGGGATGATTACCATTTCGGTTTCGCCTCTGGGACTGGTCCAAGTGGAAGGACCCTTACTACAACCTTTTTGCGTCGCTGGCGCCTAAGGGTCCCTGTCATCGACATGGGGCTTGCCGCTATGCCAATCGGTCAGTTTGGCGACCACTATGCCTTGGGTTTCATGTGTGGCTTGTCTTTGCCTTTGGTTACCTTTTGGGGACGGATTCTGAGTTGGCTTTCGGGTCGGTTGGGATTCCAGTTTTCTTAAGTCTGAATGGTTAAGCTTGTTACGTTTCTGAGTTGGCTTTTACGTAAGTGCATGAACCCGCTCAAGTCCCAGCACCCTTTGAGGCGCCGGAGCAACAGCTTGTTACCTTGTGGGACTTGTGAACATGTCGTTGACAATTTCACTAGTCTTTGTCTGAAGATAAGTTTGAACTTTTTGGCAAAAATTCCACTTTCAAGAGAGAGTGTTCACTGCAGCCAGCAGCCTATGTCCCAAGAGGGTTACCATGTAGTCAACTTCTTTTAGTTGCGAGCCACGTTCAGGCCTGCCTGCCATATCATGCAAACTATAGTTTAGTCGCCCATCAAGTTCTCTGTGTGAATGTTCTATGGTGAATGCTTTTACAGTTTCTTTGAGTTAGCTTCTTTTATCTATCATTCTTGAGATCCTAAAAATCTCTACAGTTTGAAGGTTGCCCTTTAGAAAAAGTTTGAAAACTGCCTTTTGACGGTACTACCTTATGTTTGGGCCGCTATTATGCTCTTTCAATGCCCTTCAGGCTTCAGGATTGTTTTACTTGTCCTTGAAGGCTGATGTACCAGGCATTGGGCCCATGTGTACATAATTGTAAATTTGCCATTAGTATGCTAGTTTGGGGTCTCACACCTAGTTAGGTTGTCAACAAAAATAAAACTAGATATGGTAAGGGATAATGGATAAGGGCAGCTAATTGAATGCAAAATTCTAATTATCAATATCACAGATGAATACGTAGCCACAAATCCTTATTTTCCTGATCTTCTTGAGGTCTTCTTCAGTATATTTTGTGAGTATAGTCAATGACACACAACTTCACAAGTGTCATCGTATCGTGAATGAGGAAGGACCCCAACAACCAAAGGGTGAGACCCGAGACATATAGCACTTTCGGAATTCCTGTATCCTGCTAACCAAATGGCAATGAGCTCCAGCAACAAAAATACACGAATGACAATCAACGAAATTCTTCTCAAATGTGCAACTCCTTATTTAACGCGTCATGCATACAGAAAAAGATCATCATTCAGATTAAAGTTCATCCCCATATTGGAGCTAACCTGGTAAGCAATCCTCCTACGAGAGCTATCCAATCTCAATTTGCAACTTCGAAATGCCTAAAACAGCTCTGCCCAGTATTCATAGTGACGAGCTACGGCCCAGGTGTACCTTAAGAAACTACGCATTTACAGTTTTCCATAGGAACAGAACATCAAATAATAGACAATTCAAGAGAATGCGAGAGCAGGGAGATGAGGAGATGATAAGAACTAACCAAACGCATGAGCACAGAAGGGCGGAGAACTTTATTTGCCGAACTGGTGGACAAGGTAGCGTCCACTCGCCACTGCATATCGCGTAATTCCTGCATCCCCTTTCTCTTTCTCTCTCGCTCGCTCGCTCGCTCTCGCTTTGACTCTCTCTCTCTCTCCTTCCTTCCTGGAATTGCTTCTGCTCTTACGAGCACCTCTCTTTGGATTCATTGGATTCATTGCCTTTTTGGTTCTTGATTGAAGGTTTGCCTTTACGCCATTTTGGCTCACCCGCCCCCGCACACACACACACAAAGACAACGCAAAATGATGGATGTGAAACTTAGGGTGACTACATTGCTTGGCAAGTCTCGAATTTAAAACTCAGTTCTCCCATCGATCCACCGATGAGAAATGGGTTTCTCTCTCTTTCAAACTTACGTTTGAGTTGTGAGAGTTTGTTATAGCCTTCCATAGCTTGGGCCCGTAGAGTTGTATCATCTTTGAGTGGCCCAAACACATGGGAGCTATGAGACAACCATTGAGTGCGTTGCCACTCCTCCACTCGTGCTGGATGTTGAGACGTCGTCATTGTTGCTCTATAATAAATTCTTGCGACAATTAACTGGTCTTGGCATTTTAAATTGGAGAAAGAGGTGTTGGGGTCGAAAAACAAGGAACGGTCCCAATGGAACTCGAGAGAACTTAGGAAAGAGAGTTTCTTACAATTTACGGCCGCTTGGCGCACTGTGGGGTCAATTGAGTGGCGGTGCTTTGTGAAGAATTGCTACAAGGCGTACTGGAAATTCACCGTCGTGGGATGGGGAGAAGGAAGAGATCTATGCATAGATACTTGATAATTCTGAATAAGGGGCATTTCAATGGATTCCGAGAGAGTTCAGGACAGGAGCACCTTACAAGGAAGGAGCCTTTGTAAATAATCATTTTTGTAATCAATTTTGTTTAATTAATGGCCCAAGCATGGCATCATGCTTGTATAAGTCCATCTTGAAGAGCTAGTTTGTAGTTAGGCCCCAGTTCGGCATCCTGCGATTATAAGTCCAACTTGTGGTGCCATTAGTCACTAGGGACAATATGTGATTCATTAAAACACGCTCTTTAGTTTAAAAATATTGTTCACATTCAAGCTACATTGTGTTTCTAGTTTCTAGTTTGACAATCTCCACTAGTGAGACAGCTATGCTCTCCATGTGAATGAACAATCTCCTTTTTAGATGAAAAATTTTCATTTGTGGGTGAGTTTTTCTCTCCTCGAACTTAAAAATTCTCCCTATATGGATGAGCATCAAGATTGTCAATTAGATTGGATATAGTAAAGATGTCATATTTGATGAAGGAAATATTCCAAAGGTTGATGTTGATGTTGATAATGGATCTAACACTCTTGGTGATGGTGATGGTGATGGTGATGGTGATGGTGATGGTGATGGTGATGGTGATGGAGATGATGTAGATGCTTCTACAAGTCAAAACCCAAGGAGAACATCAAAACAAAGGACAAAGCTATCAAGACTCACATACGATGAGAAGGGCAAGAAAGTTGTATAAGGTACAAACAATGCTTTTCTAATTTATATTTGATGAACCTACTTGTGTAGAGGATGCAAGGCAAAAGGAGTGGATCCCAACAATGGATCATGAGTATCAAGCTCTTATGAACAACAACACTTGGAGGTTGGTGAAGCTTCCACAAGAAAAGAACGCAATTGAATGCAAGTGGATCTTCAAGGTGAAGACAAATCAAAATGGATCTATCAACAAGTACAAGACAAGGTTAGTGACAAAAAGATATGCTCAAGAGAATGGAATTGACTATGATGAGATCTGGTTATTTGCACTATATCTTAGGAATAGAAGTGAGTAGGGCTTCAAAACTAATTTCATTTTGTTGGGCACTTAGTGGGTCCCGCCACTAAAAATATTGTATGGCCAAGGCTTGCCAAGTGGGCCCCACCACATTACATTGTACAGTTAGAGTAATAAGTGTGAGGGCATTGGCATCCTGCGTGTATAAGCCCAACCCAATGAGCACAAGTAGCAAGTTGTAATTCCTAGAAATAAGCGACTTGGGCCCTAAAAGTGTAAATAAAAAATGTAGAGGCCCAAAGTCACAAACTCAAGTTGCAAATAAGGAATCTAATCTTGGTCAAAGGCTGACTCACATAGTTCATGTGACTTACTTTGTGCTAATGTTAGAACCATTAGATTAGATTTGTGCTAATTTGAAAAGCTTGGATTAGAATTCTTGCCTCAATGCAGTGGCCAATCAGATTGAAGGAGGCACAATGCCAGTGACAAAAGACTCGGTTGGAAACTTTATTGGTCACGCATGCCATTATGAACTGAGCCTTCATTGACATTTTAAAGACAAAGCATTGTTCTTCCAAAGACCTTGTCCTGAAAATCTACTGCCATAAAAGAAGTCATACATTGAATTCTTCTTTAGGTGTAGAAGACTGTCCAAACCATCTCCTAAAGGCATCATTGTGTTCTTGGAGACCATCTGACATAATCTGACACATATACCACAAATTCGGACTTATTTCGAAGTTCACAAAAAATAAATGTTAAAACAAATATTTCATTTATTAAGGACGATGTACCTTCGGTTCTGAACAAGAGAAATCAACTCTTCCAAAAAGTTTCCAAGTTTCAAATCCTTGATAACCTCATTTTGCTTTAATACTACAAAAGGCTAGGACACAATAACATGAGCCATTGTATCATGTGAATCATTCACAAGCATCAAACCATCAGTGTCATGAACAATGTTCACTTTTAAGACATTAGATCATATTTTTGTGGATACATGACAAGTTTGACAAGTTGAAAATTTTAAGTTATAAGATACAAAAGTATTTTGACACATTTGAGAACCAAATTTTGAGTAAAAACACTATTTTAGAATATTTTTTGCAGCCTCCAAACATAGCACATCGATGTGCTAATCGAGACAAGAAAAAAAGAATTGAAACCTCCAAAGATGGCACGCCGACATGCTACATGAATCAACCAGCAAAAGAAATCTGGCTAATTCGCTAAAAGAATTACGAATTCTCTTTCGTATCTACAACTCAGCTTCAAATATTATTGCCTAGCATGCCGGGGTGCCATCTTTGGAGGCTACAAAAGAAAAATTAATTTCAAATCTTCTTAGTTTGGGATTTCACTATGGGATATTTAACTATATACCAAACCACAATTCTAATAATAAACATTCAACTAATGGCATAAAAAAGGTAGCACACCATGTGCTATCTTTTTGTTGAATCATGGTAAGAAAGAAACTCACAAAACTCTCAAAAAATTTACTCGCAAAATGCCAAGGCCCATTTAGGTAGATTGTTCAAGTAGCTTATGGAAGAGTGAGCATATACGAATGAATAAAAGTCTTCAGAAAATAGAAACACATGAGTAGGAGTAAGATTAACTCTATGACTCCCCCTTCATATTACCGCTAGGAACTTGAACAAAAGTTTAGCACATTTACCAAGATAGCATGCCTCTCCTTAGATAAGGGTTTTGTTAGCAGGTTTGCCAACATTCTGTCAATATGACAATAAATCATTTTAACTTACTTTTTCTCTAAAAAATGAAATTGCATTTCAATATGCTTAGTTCTAGAGTGAAAGCATGGTTTATTTAGATGTTAATTGGGGAGGAAGTATAGATGATAGGAAATCTATTACAATATATGTCCTTCATTATTGCGATAGTTGTTTTTTTGGTCTAGTAAGAAATAATGAACTCCTGCAATCTCCACTACTATAGCAAAGTATAATGCTCTATGTTTGGCTACACTTGAGACTACTTGGCTACATCATATCCTTTCAAAATTTGGTTCATCTCAAAGGAAAACTACTCCAACTTATATGATAGCTCTAGTGACATTCAACTAGTAAAGGATCTTATTTTCCATGCACACACATCACATCAAGGTCAAATATGACTTTTTACAATGAAAGCCACTATCTAAATAAATTGATTTGATGCATTGCATGAGGACTAAAGAGCAACTAGTAGTCATATATACAAAGCCCCTTTCTAGAGAGGAATTTGAGTATCTTAGAAATAAATGTCTTGTTTATGAGATAAATTAAAGCTTAAGAGAGAGTGTTAAAGCTAAGAACCCCAATTTATTATCTCTCATAGGACTCTTTAATGGTATTTTGGAGGTAGCTTACTTAAGGTTATATAGCAGGTAGTCTAGTGATGGCTGCATGATGCCCCAATGACAAGGACACTCATCTCATGATGGGTAACCAAGCCTTTCATAGTTAGCCCTAATAAACTCTACTTGTACGACATTCTATTTGGTCAAATAACATATTCTAGCTTTGTTGATGATTGCATTTAGATCTCTATACTCAAGTTTTCTTCTGCAAATAAATACAAATACAATTTGTACATTGGTTACTGAAGGCATTTCTATATAAATACACAACCTGACTACTTTTTTTTGTTTTCTCAAACTAGATACTTTTATTATTGACTTTAAAGTGTACCATTCAACCATGTCAAACTTGGTTGAGAAAGGGGACTGTTTATATTTAAGAGACTTTTTCAAAGAAAAATTGAAAAAGCTAGGAGCCCAAGTATGATCATGGCAAGGAAATCTATCAAAAAAGACCAAGGCATGTCATCTTAACCATAAATTCCATGAAAGAAGAGCTCTAGTAATATCCTAGTTCAACTAGTTAGACTCATTCTCAAACATGAAATCATCAAGTCCCAACTCAAGGACATATACCAAATCTACCATATGCTATATTTTTTCAATATGCCTCATCATTAAGTCAATCAATTTGAGGACAATTGCTTGAAGATGGTAGCTAGTTGGAAATTAAAATTGGGTCTTGTAGAACAACAATACTTATTCTATCCAACTAAGTTATGATATGTTGACAACAAGTCTAGAATTTCACCCCAGTCTTTGCTTAGAATTTTAGATAAACACATGTTTTGATATAACCAAAAAGGATTTTTCAATCTTTTTAAATTTAAAAAAAGCCCTCATCCATGACAATACCATTTAGTTTGACTTTTTGTCTTGCTTTTTTATTTTGGAAAAAGAAAATACTTTAAAAAAAGCTATTTTTTTAGCTTTAAAATGAGGTAATGCTACATAATCCAACATTCAAATGATAATTAATCATCATGAACATGTAGTGAACTATCTTATGCAACAAGATCAATGCTAACTATAGTAATGTGCTATGTTTGCTTTGTCCCCTTAATAATATGCATGTCTTATCTTGACATACAAAGTTTATCTATTTTTAAGCAAGGATCTAACAGTCACACAAAGAACGTGAGCATGTTATCAATGTGCTTTACAATGAGCTTCAATTATATATTATGAGAATATCAATGATGTATTATGAAAAACATATAATGCAAAGATTTCTTTTGGAGTTAGAAATGGATCACTTTAAAAAAAAAACTTTAAAATGGCTGCACGCATGCACTTACATTCTGATACATGAACCAAAAAATAAAAAAATAAAAAGTAAAAACTCTCATCCATTTATGAGAATGTTTTATTTGATAATGCATTCTACTAGACATTTGAATGGAAAATAACATGAAGGTGAGTATCTAGAACCAATGAACAAATTATTGTTTTATGCTATTCTATATTTTACTTATGGGTTCAATTTTTTCAAATTCACTAACAATAATAATTATTAATGTGTTGTAAAGAAGGTTCCTCATTTGTCAAGGATTTCAAATGTTTAACATCGTTTAGTGCTATGTGTAATCTAGTATTGACATGTTTATACAAAGTTCAAGAAAAGAATCAAAGAATAATTTACTTCCTGCAAATGGAACTCGACAAAAGTAACATGTTTAAATCACACATTCAAGCTAATGAAATCAAGTCAAAAAGATGCTACAAAACCTTCATAATTGTTTCCTCTTTCACATTCAATGTTCACATGAAATTTATTAACATTCAACTATAGTAGTCATACTAATCCATTATATATAGAATGTAAATTGCACAATTGTAGCCTAAGAGTAACATAATGTCACCTTACATAGGAAGCTCAAACCTCAAGAAATATCTACAAGAAATTGGTGCATCACTCATGGAAGCCAAACTAACAACCAAATAAGGCATACCAAGTAAAGAAGGCTTAAGATTCTTGAGCCTCTCTCCAACTTTTAGAAGATTTTCCTTTATACTTCTTTTATGAATTGCTTGATTTTTGTGACACCACTAGGCTTTCGAACCATGCGTATTGGTAGAGATTTTTGTTCCATTTATTTGACAGCAAGTTGTGCTAGTGCAATCTATAGGAGGCATACCAAGTAGAGAAGGCTTAAGATTCTTGAGCCTCTCTCCAACTTTTAGAAGATTGTCCTTTATACTTCTCTTATGACTTGCTTGCTTTTTGGGACACCACTAGGCTTTTGAACCATGTGCATTGGAAGAGATTTTTGTTCCATTTTTTTACAGCAAGTTGTGCTAGTGCAATCTATAGGACTACATCTCACTAGAATGAGAGAAAGGTGTTGAAGAAGAATGTATCTTTCTCAAAGTAGAAGAAAGACTTGGAGAGGTGCAACATATGAAACTGATCAAAGAAACCTTACCTTCAGTATTGGATGTGTATTGTCATTATATTTTGATTTGATGACTTCTTGATGTTGGAAATATGATGGGCAATGCTTAGTTGGTCCCATTATACCTTATATATTATGTTATCATTGGCTATCATACTTTCCTACTGGTAACCTTTTGGTTTCATTGTCGCTAGAAAACCTAATGCATTGGTACGGAGTTGTCTTAGGGTTTTGAAACCTAAAGAGTGCTCTTGGAAGGCTATTGAATGGAAACTACATGTCTACTGGTTGAAGCACCCCATCGCACCTTCCAATTGTTAATCCATAGTCAGTTACTTTTAACACACAAAATTAGGGTTTTTATGCAATTTTACATTTCGATGAACTATTTGACAAATATAGCTGAAACTGGTACTATCTTATTATTTTTATAGAAAATGCAATGTAAGTTCTCAGATGAATGTTGACATATCTTGTATACATCGAAGAACATTTTTGGAATCATAGATTCAAGTCCACATACAATATCATCATGCACTCATCAAAATAGTAGGGTAGGAAGTAAATGTGGACATAGAATGACGTGATAGCACTTAAAGTAGCTATATAGCGGTAACAACTGCTAGATAGCAATAACCTATCACTACTACATGGTAATCATCACTAACATACATCAATAATGACTAGTATATGGTAGTATGGATTGCTAAATTACATTCATGACTACTACATAGTAGGTAGGACTAATCGCCATATACGATTTGTTAAAAGTCATATCACAAAGATCCATTTATGCCCTTTTATCTATAGCTAATATGGAGAGCACATCTAGCATCATTGAAAATGTAGAAATCATGTAAACTCAATAAGAACTTGTCATAAACACTTAGATATGTTAATTTACTATTCTTGTATGTACAACAACTATACACAACAACAATACTCACACGTGTGGAACCAAATACATAAGAGAAATAGCATTCTACACATAGGACTTCACTAATCACCACATATATGCAAAAATGGATGTAGAAACCCAAAGAGATATCTTCCATAAGAATGAATGAGAGAAGAATGAGAGATATGGTTTCCTCGCACGCTTGTAGTCTATGATCACAAAGATCCATTTATGCCCTTTAATCTTTGGCTAATATGGATAGCACATCTAGCGTCGTCAACACTGTAGAAAGCTTGCATCTACTACACATAGAAGACGTAAACTCAATAGGAATTTGTCAAAAAAACTTAGATATATTAATTTACTATTCCTATCCATACACAACAGCCATACAACAATAGTACTCACACGTGTGGATCCAAATACATAAGGGAAATAGCATTCTACATACAAGAATACATTATGTCACCACAAATATGCAAAAATGGATTTAGAAACCCAAAGAGATATCTTCATAAGAATGAATGAGAGAGATGATTTTCTCCCATGCTTGTAGTCTATTTATAGCAGCCTCTTGCCCTATTTGGATGCTCTTTCACAAGCTTATCTACTTATGAAGGTTTCTAGATCTTTTCCAAACCCCAGATCTAACATGACTAAATTCAATGAATGTGAATAAGCCAATAACAATAGGTCTATATGCAACCTTATCAACTTGCCTAAGTCTCCAAAAATAGTAAATATACTATTTGTACGCCTTCTTAACTTTATAAAGTCTATCTCTAAGATAAAAAAATGCATATTGGCCTCAAATTGCCAAATGAACTCAACATAACTAGTTGATATTTTTCACACAATTGACTCTGTCATGTGCCATTTGGGCCCCCCTACCTAATATCAACAAGTTCCAAATACAATTCCACTACCATATATTGGTACTTTTGAAGACAATTATATAGATTATATCAATGGAAGTACATAAAACAAAAAATATCATTCACAAGTGACTATAGACAAATAGAACATCTAAGAGCCACAATAAGGACATAACAACCAAAACTGAGCCATCATGGCTAAGGTGTACAAGGAGAAGACACTACATCATTCGCATCTTATACTTTCATGACTTCTATGCTGGATGAGCCAACTTGCTTTGAAGATGCTCTTAACAAAGTTGGATCGATGCTTTGATGGAATACAACACTTGGCTATTATGTAATTTCCATTGGATAAGATATCAATAGAATGTAAATGGTGTTTTTATCTGCTTGCTCTAGAACGTTATGCAAGTAAGAATAATGTATCCATCCATATGATGTTGATATGTGTAACTTCTCATTCATGGAAGCATTTTGTGATTTTTTTTATGAGAGTAAGTGAATCATCATCAAATGACACTTATCTTTATAAAATACTATTAAACTTTATTAATTATAAGCTTAGCTATAATTGCAAATCTAGAGAAGCAATGCAAAATGCTAATAGTTTGTGGACTAGTCATTTTGCATGCATGATCCTAGTGATAAAAAATGGTTTGTATTGATGATCTTTGTGATCAAAATGAGAAAAAATGCAACACTGCATTTTTACTCGCAATTCCTGACAAGCGAAAAATGTGACACTGCATTTTTACTCGGAATTCTTGACAGGCAAAAAATGTGAAAAACGTGACACTGCATTTTTACTTGTAATTTTTTATAGTGTCGCTTTAAGAGAAAATTTACTATAGCAAAAAGACGATAGCGTCGGGTTTTGTAGTGAGAGAAAATTCTCGACACTGCTGTCAAACTCCGTGAATTTCTGCAGACTGTGTAAAAACACTTGCAATTATGCAGATTGTAGAAAACACGAGAGAATCCACAGAACTGGATAAATAGTTGGATGAAGATTAAAAACCAGTTACTCGATTAGTAGGAAGGAGAATGATCCAACAAATTTCTCATTCAAGGGCAAGAAGAAGACCAATGGATCCAAGAAAGATCAATAAAGGAGGCCAAGGAGGAGGATCAAGCATCAAGTTCACAGGCAAAGGACAAGTCAAGGCTAAAATGCTTCTTTTATGAAAATAAGGGGTTTTGCATCTAATGGCATCTACATCCTTACCAACAAGCAAAGGCAATTCAAAGGACACGTGGTGGATTGATAGTGGGCAAGTCCCACATGACTTATGAAAAGGACATATTCTCAACTTTACACTCTTTCAATGATGCTAAAAGTTTGTCTTTACTGTAAGTGACGAAGAGTGTATGATATATGGTGTTGGTACCATCTCTTTGTGTCTAGAGTCCGCAAAAGTATGGATCTAGAAAATGTTCTCCGTGCCATAAATCGCCAAAAATATGCTTAAGTGTTGCTCAACTTGTGGAAAGTGGTCTGGATGTCTACTTCAAGCATGGTATTTGTTCCATTTTGAAGAATGATTGCATAGCAAAAGGATTTAAACATGGAAGCTTGTGTTGCTATTGAGAATGCAACTAACAATCTTGGTGACAAGAAACTTGCAGGGATTGAGGAGGAGCATCAAAGACAAGAAGATTTTGAGGATCAACATCAAAACTCGAGATCTCCAAGGAACACCTCAAAGTGACAAAGGCCAAGTCATCAAATTGCATGCAATTTTTTCATTCAAGTGTGCATCTTGCAAGGGTGAAGAGCATTGGAGAGTCTACTATCTTTGAACCTTTTTGGATAGTATTAGTAGACATGAAGTGACTTGCTTCTTATTTTTAAGATAAATGATGTTTAGTACTTTATATGACAAGACAATGAAGTTGGATGCTTTCCAATCTACATATGTTGTTGATCAAGCAATTTCATTGGATAACTATTTTTATAATAGTTTGAATAGTGTTATAAAAGATGAGACATCATTTGTTTAGGAAAAATTTGTGTCCACATGTTTTGTGCATGATCACTCCAATGTAAGGACCAAAGATGATCCTACTTCAATGATAGAAATAATGGTAGTGTTTTGTTCTTCAAGTAAAGATTGTAGAATCTCATGTTTTTCACCAAAGAAGTTGTCAATGGTGGAAATATGATCTTTCATGAATGGAAGACTTGCAAACTTGAAGAAGCATGTGTTAGCACCTTATTTATCTCATTGATTGCTTGGAGTCAAGTCAAGTGGAGGATCCAGCTCAAGACCCCCAAGAAAAATCTTGAGTAACAAGATAGAGCCATCAAGGCTCACCCATATGAATCAAGCAAGGCAAGTTGGATTTAGCAACATTATTTATGCACTTAATAGCTTAAAAGATATATCATCAAGGGCACAAAATGCCTTAGAAATCATAGCTTGGCATGATGTTTAGTTTTGAAGTATGTTGCATGTATATAGAAACATCTATGGAACATCTTGTAAGGGATCCTTTAAGAGGTGGTGAAAGATCCTTCATGGACATCATTCTCTATTGGAGTCTCAAAAGTTCCTTGTTTTTAGCTGGATTTTTTAAGACACTTCTAAAGTATTCATTTATTAAGCAAAGAGAGTTGTAAATAAATCAAGCTAAATTTGAGGAGGAGTGTGAGAAATTGTCAAAAAATTGGCAAATCTAGCTTGATCAGAACCATGTGAATTGTACATAGGTGGGTCCCACATTTGTGAGTCCTTGTTGGCACATGTGATTTGAGGTAAAAGTGGTTAAAATATCATTCATAGGATTAGTTAGCCTTTTTGGTCATAATTCCTAGATTATAGAGGCAAATTCCTTGAAACATGGAGGTGGATAACCAACGTAGCCACCAACCTGGCAAAACTCTAAGGTTAGGTAAGATTGAAAAATTAGGGCAAAAATGGTCAATCATCTTCCTTATTACATGCTAGATTTTCACCTAACTTGAGGTGGGGAAGAGCTTTTTGTACATACGATCCATCTCTCATAGTAATGCCTTAGAGTTTTTGAGAGCAATTTGGCAATCTTGGCTTCTTCGTTATGATACTTGTATTTTTTGTGATCCAAATGATAATATAACTTGTTCTCTGATAATTTATGGCTTCAAGCCATACTGAGGTTGTACCACAAATGTGGGGGTCGGATCTTCATGTGGATCAATGCTTTTTTTATTGCTCTTGGTTGATGTGTGTAAAATTGCTAATTTAGATCAAGTTTTTGTCATCTAGTTTTGCATTCAAGGAACCATCACCATGTCGAACAATCAAAGGAATGGTTCCTTGATTCTAGAGAAACGCAACACATGACAAGCCATCAAGAATGGTTCATCAATTATTCGGCCTACAGCACCAAGAAGTTCGTTCACCCTGGAGACAACAGCTTACACAGAATTGAAGGTGAAGGTATTGTCAGACTGAATTTTCAGAATGGAATGTTGAAACTGATACCAATGTATTGTATGTCTCGAACTTGATGACAAATCTTTTATCGATCAATCGAATTACAGATTTAGGACATAGGGTAGAGTTTCAGACATCATGTTGAATACTTGATAAGAGCAGGAGAGTTCTTGCACTCAGAAAGAGACAGGGATATTTGTATAGGCTTAGTCATTGTAATTCCGTAACTGACTGTGTTTCAAGCAGTTTAGCAACTATCAATGAAGAATTGACTTGGAATTATAGACTTGGTCACCTTAATCATGTATCGATAGACAACATGTCTAGACATTCTTCAATTCAAGATTTAGACTATAAAGTTGTCGACCTTTGTTGAATCAAAAACACACATCTAAAGATTTGCTAGACATTGTACATACTGATATATGTGGCCTAATGCAAACACCATCACTGCTTGATGCAAAATTCTTTATTACATTTATAGATGACTATTCTAAAAGAATTGTTGTATATTTTCTGAAGCACAAATATAAAGCTTTCAAATTTTTCAAGAAGTACAAGGAAAATGATGAGTTGCAGATAGGCAAAAAGATCAAAGCATTAAGGAACGACAACGATGGTGAATACATCTCGAACGAATTCAAAGACTACTGCTCAACCAACGGCATTGAGCAATAGTTCGATGCTTCCTATTCTCCACAGTCAAATGAATTGGCTGAAAAGAAGAACATGACCTTAGTGGAGGTTACCAAATGCATGATAACTCATGTTTCATTGCCCAAATCATTCTGGAAACATGCTATTTTGACAACAGCTCACGTGTAAAATCGATGTATAACTAAAAGTCTCCATGACAAAAAAAATCCCTCATGAAGTCTGGACAGGATCCAAGCCTTCATTGAAGCATTTGAGAGTATTTGGATGCACTGCTTATGATCATGTCCCAAAGGAAAACAGAAAGAAACTAGATGAGCATTTGTTCAAAACTATTTTTGTTGGCTATTGTGCTTCTGATGGAATGTATAGACTATATAATATAGAAACCTGTAAAGTTTTTACTAACAGGGATGTGACTTTTAAATCTAGCTTCTTTCCAAATAGTATCTGTTTGTTTCAAACTTGAGTGAATTTTTAATGTTTAGACTCTTGATAGTGCATCTACTTTGAATGTAGGCTGGTGTTGCAATAGCTACCTCCCCAAATAATTTGGAGAGAGATGCATGTGCAATCATGGCTTTGGCACATTCTACCAAAAGTCTATTTTTCTTTTTGCTACACCATTCAATTCTGGGGAGTAGCTTGTTGTCAATTGATGGATGATACTATTGCTCTGAGAATAGCTCTGAACTCATTAGAGATATACTCTCTTACACCATCAGATCGAAGAAGCTTCAGCTTTCTGCCAATTTGTGTCTCTGCTTCTACTTTGAACATCCTAAAGAATTCAAAAGCTTCTAATTTGTGCTTTGAGAAGTAACCTACACACCTCCTAGAATAGTCATCTATGAATGTTAAGAAAAACTTTTTTCCCTTTAAATATGGAGTATTTTACATATCCTTATCCTTGACATATTATGAAGGAAAACTAATGAAAAATCATATCCATCAATGATGTGGTTCCATAAGCCAATTCATGACAAATTCGGGTGATACACACTGGAAGGCTCTCATAAGAGTCATGAGATACATTCAAGCTATGGGAGACCAATGCATCTATTACGGAACAGTCTATGATGACAATCTCCACATTCATAGTGGACATTAAGATGCAAGTTGGGCGGTAGATGTAGATATTCGTGAATCCAAAATTGGATTTATATTTTTTCTAAACAGCGGTACAATGCAATTCATGACAACAGAAGACTTTGTGAAGGAGCTGAACACAAATGCACACAACAAATTTTGTGCATCATTGAATTTGAAGGCCAAGGCATTCATGGATATAGATTAAGGGGGGGGGGGGTGTTGGATTTCTTCCTTCTCTCCCTAGAATCTAGTGAATTAGTCTAATTCCATTCATGTAGTCAAAGTGCAAGCTTGTGACAGTCGTTGCCCATAAAGAGCCCATAAGGAACTCATAAAGAGCCCGTAAGAAACTCGTAAGTAGTTCGTTAAGAAATTTGTTACGAAGGCCTCACAATTAGTGCCCATAACTTGCACGTAAGGAATCCCTCTACAAGATATTATGAACATGTTATGACCTACAAGCAACCACCAAAAGGCTAAATTTCTAATGAACATCCTATGGAAAACTTGGCAGTTGTTGACAAATTCACTACCGTGTACACTCTCTTGCAATTTTAGTCAAGCTATTTCAAAAAATATCGTCTTGTGTCATTATGCAATTTTCTGTTACGTCTGATTTCTTTGTAGATAAATATTCATTGATTGAACATAATTGTCTCAGTGTTGAATATAGCAAATCTAGCACCATTAACAATGTAGAAAACTAGCATCTACCAAACATAGAAGCTATAAAATCAATAAGAACTTGACAAAATAACATAAGAATGATAAGTTGTTGTTGTTGTCCATACAATGGCTGTACCATACCACTTTCACACATGTGGATCCAATACACCACTTAAAATAGCATTCTAAACACAAAAATTCAAGATATCAACAAGACAATGCAAAAATGAGTATAGAAACCCAAAGAGATCACTTCCATAAGCATGAATGAGAGAGAGAGAGAGAGAGAGAGAGAGAGAGAGAGAGAGAGAGAGAGAGAGAGAGAGAGAGAGAGAGAGAGAGAGAGAGAGAGAGAGATGCCCTCTTCCCATGCTTTTACACTACATATAGTAGGTCCTTGACCTATTTGGATGTGCTTGTCCAAGCTTATCAAAAATTTAGAAAGTTCTAGATCTATTTTACCAATAGACTAGACTCAATGCATATAGACTTACCAATTTGAATTGGTTCAAACTTGACCTACCAATTTCCCTCACTTTCCAATGGTAATTTAAATAAACTTAGGCCTAAACAACTTTATAAAGTTTATCTCTAAGTCTAAAAAATGCATATTGGCCAAAATTGCCAATTGAATTAGAAATGATAAATCTTAACTAGTTGACAATTTCTCACACTCCCTCTTTAACTAGTTTTAGCATAGACTTTGAAAGTACACCAAGTGATGTTCTATGCTTTGTAAACAAGACCTTTCTAAGTGCTTTGGTGAAGATATCAGCCACACACTCTCTTGAAGAGACATGTTGAAACTCCACCTCCTTTTCCATGACTTGTTCCCTCACAAAATGATATGCCACCTCGATATGCTTGCTCCTTGCATGAAAGATAGGATTGCTTGCCAATATTTGGGCTGATAGGTTGTCACAAAAGATGATTGGAATCTCTGAAAAATCCAGCAAGTGAAGATCTTTCACCATCCTCTTGATCCATAACATCTCTTTTGTGCATGATGTAAGTGCTTTGTCCTCGGCCTCACTAGATCACAATGAGATTATAGCTTATGTCTTTGACATCCAAGATATAGCTCCATCACCTACAAAAAAGAGCATGTGCACTAATGGATCTCCTATCCATTTGATCTCCAGCAAAGTCCGAAACCTGAAAATCCAAATTCTGCATTGATCAGACTCAAACTCCACCTTATGTCCTAAATATGTAATTCTACTTACTAATAACAGATTTGTAGAGAGTTGAGGAACATACAAGACTTTTAGTAGTTTCAATTGATCATGCTAGAATCTTAATCTTACAGTACCTTCACCTTCGATAGTGTGAGTACTATTGTCACCAAGATGAACATACTTCTTTGTGCTATAAGACGTATAGGATTGGAAAATCTCACGATGATTGGTCATATGTTGAGTAGCTCCGGAATCCAGAAACCACGAATCATCCCAATTCGCGTATTTGTCTTTGACCATAAAAGCGCCTTCATCCATTTCAACTTCAGGAGATGCCATAACTGTATTTGCTTGTTGATCAGGTTGCTTGGTTGTATTCTTTGCTTTGAGAATTCGACAATCTTGGATTTCATGGTTATTGCATTTGCAATACTTGCAAAACATCTTCTTCTTTGACAAATGTGGATTTGATGATTGTTCTTGACTTTGAGTCTGTCTTCCTCTTTCTTCATGCATGACTACGCCTAACAATTTTGAACAAAACAATAGTGATAAAAAATCACATTCGATCTTATAGTAACTAACTTTGAAATCATCAGTACTATAGTGATTACGTAGCCAAACATTTAAAGCATTAAATTATCAGACAAATAATCTATCGCAAAGAATTATAGAAATGCATACATTCTGAGACAAATCTGAACACAATAAAAGATAGAATTGATTCAGTATGAAACGAAACAGAAGTAAATGAATACAGCAAGTTTGTGGATTGAAGCCGCGTACTCTAAGCTATTTCTAAACGACTAAAATATAAGTCTGAATTAAACGCAACTACTGATAAGCAGTAAGCGCAATAGCAATCTCTAATCAATTCTAAAGAACTGAGCTAGAATTCTCAAGAGTGTTCAAGCTTGCAAGCTTGAGAGAGAGCTAACTATTCAATACTTGATCTGAGTGTTCTGATCATGTTGATGTAGGAATATGAACAACTATTTATACTAAGCAATTAGGACGTCAAATGCAGCTGCCAGTTGGCTGGAGTCTGTTGGCATTCATCTAGCTCTTCTCAAAAGTTGCTTTCTGATAAGCAGTGACATTTGGCCGTAAACAGTCTGTCTGCATAAATGAACTTGACTGTCACTCTGCAGAAATGAACGTAACTATCATCAGGGAGAAAGCAAAAAATGCAGTATTGCATTTTTACTTGCAATTCTTGGCAGGTGCAAAATGCAAAAAAAAAATGCGAAGGTCTTCACTAAAGTCATTTTTGTAACATTTGAGGCATATGGTATTTTGCAAAAATTCCGAAGTGAGAAAAAATTCTGAAAATGCCAGCACTGAACGGTTTTTGAGTAGTTATGCAGACTGTGTAAAAACACGAAAAAAACTACAGGTCTGGATAAGAATTGCTCTTGACATATTGAACTTCTAAGTTTTTCAGTTGACTATCCCTATCGAAGATCCAAGCTCATCTACTCTTGACGAACAACATGTCAACGGTGAATTAGAAGATGATGATATTGTAGTTAAGCAACTACAATATGATGAAAATGATCAACTTCCTCTATTTTTTAGAAGATCATCAAGAGCTAGTAGACCACCTATCAGGTATATCAATGAGTCTGCAGCCTACCTTGTTCACGAGCCGACGACTGTCGAAGAGAGGCACTCAGTCAGCCAAATTCTGATCTCTGGAAAAAAGCTATGGATAAAGAATATTCATCTCTTATCAAGAACCAAACATGGACAATTGTCGAATTACCTGCTAGCAAAAATGTAGTTGATTGCAAATGGATTCTCAAAGTCAAGTACAAAGCAGATTGAAGCATCGACCAAAGAAAAGCCTGAGTTGTCGCCAGAGGATTTTCTCAGGTATACAACGTCGGTTACACTAAGACTTTCAGTCCAGTAGTCAACCATTCTTCTATTCGAATTTTATTATTGTTTGCTACTGCTGCAGATTTGGAAATACATCAAATGGATGTACAGACAACATATCTCAATGGAGTTATCGAAGAAGGCATTTACATGGTGCAACCCGAAGGTTATATTATCGAGGGTAAACACAATCATGTATGTAAACTCCATAAGGCACTTTATGGCTTGAAGCAATCTGCTCAAGCATGGTTTCAAAGGATCAATTTTTTCCTTATTGATCATGGCTACACACCTAGCTCTTCATATTCAAATGTTTACTTCAAGACAGTGCGACAATCTTTTATCATTATCACTTTGTATGTGGACGACACATTACTCTTCCACAACAATATCGATCTGATAAAAGAAGGCAAGTCAATGCTATCTTCTGAATTCGAGATGACCGATCTAGGCAAAGCTCATTTCTGCCTTGGTATTTAAATCTACAGAGACAGAAATCAAAAGTTGACCTGCATTACTCAACAGAGATATGCCTACAATATGTTAGTCAGATATAATTTGGTTAATTGCAAGTTAGCTCTCTCACCGATGGAACCAGGTCTCCAAATGTCAAAGGACCAGTGTCCTCAAACAATTCAAGAGAAGCAGCAGATGTGTGAGTATCCTTACGATTCTATGATAGGATCTCTTATGTACGCCATGATCTGTACCAGGCCAGACATAGCTTTTGCAGTCAGCTCTCTCAATCAGTTTATGACTAACCTTGGTGTAAGACATTGGAAGGCTCTTATCAGAAATATGAGATGTCTTTGAGCTACTATGGACTTTTGCATTTGTTATAGAGTAGTTGGCGACGACAAATTCAATCTGCTTAGTATTACACATATGCAAGTTGGGCAGGAGATGTAGACACTCGTAAATCCACCTCCGGATTTACATTCTTCTTCAACAATGGTCCAATTTCTTGAACCATTCACAAGCAATCTTTGATAGCTCTATCTTCCACTGAATAAGAGTAAATCGCAACCTTTCAAGCTACAAAGGAAGCAATTTGGTTGAGAAACTTACTTTCAGATATCAGTCTGAATCAATATGCTCCAACATTATTATTTTGTGATAATCAAAGTGCCATTGCCTTATCAGCCAACCCTAGATTCTATTCTAGGAGTAAGCACATTGAACTGAAGTATCATTATGTCAGAAGCAAAGCTCTCAACAAAGAAATCAGATTGCAGTACTATCGAACGCAAGATATGACAGCAGATATTTTTACTAAAGCATTAAGCTTGGATGCACACATAAAGTTCTGTGTAGAGCTAAGTTTGAAGGTCAAGACATTCAAGGATTCAGATTAAGGAGGACAGTTGGATTATTCTCCTTCTTACTAATCGACTGATTGGTTTTTAATCTTCATCCAACTGTTTATCCAGAGTGCTACAAAATGAAGAATGCCCAAGAGAAGGACAATCAAAGCAACCTTGTGCTTGAGGAGGAGGAGGAGGAATGCAATCTATCTTTGATGATATCCTCACCATGAAAATCTAATCAAGACACTTGGTGGATTGATAGTGGGGCAAGATCCCACATGATTCACCAAAAAGACTACTTTTCTAATCTACTTTCTTACAGTAGTTCTAAGAGATTTATCCTCACTGCAAGTGATCAAGAATGTGAGATTGTAAGTGTTGGATCCATTCCTTTATGTCTAGGATCATCTAAAAAAGAAGATCTAGACAATGTTTTTTATGTACCTTCAATTACAAAGAACTTGTTGAGTGTATGATCAGTACCTCGATCTCCAAGAAATGTGTATATAGAGGCATATTTGGCCATAATCAACATGAAACATCAATCTTGATTTTGGAAGCAATTTTGTGTCAATCTCTCCATTTGTCTTCATTTGTTTTGAATGATTTGAGTTTCTATCATAGTGTAACTTGTTTTTAGGTTGGAGTCCGTACTCTGACAGGTCTTCACACGTGTGAAACCAGCAAGTACATTTACCTTCATTAATGATTGTTCTTGTTAGATTTTCATGCCTAGAATTGATCTAGATTGATCTAAATCTTGTGTAGATTGATAGATCAATTGTATCTAACATCCAATCCCTCTTGTGGATCATTTTAGAATCCATTCTTGGTCCTATTTTGCATATTTCCACACAATCATTGTACTACAAATGTAATGATGGGAAGATCATTATCTTACGTGATGGTAAATCTAGGACTTCTAAAAGTTATACTTAGAATAGAAGTCACTAGAAGTGATGATTTTACTTTCATATGTCAATCTAAGTATGCTAGATCAATCTTAGCAAAATTTGGCATGATTGATTGTAAAGGAGTTGAAACTCCCATGGAACTAAGTGTAAAAGTTTCTAAGGAAAGTGATGAAGCATCCTTTGAGGACATCACTACCTATAGAGTGCTTATTGGTTCCTTGATATACTTAACCATCACTAAACCAGATCTAAGTTTTTGTGTTTTGCAAATTGAGTCAATACGTGCAAAGTCCATTAATATGTCATTGGAAAAGTGCCAGACAATGTTGGAATAGACAATGATGTGTGGTAAGATTTCAATTCCAGCAATTTATTTTATATTTTAATTTTGATGTATTCTATAATTAATGTCTTTATTATTCTAATATTTGTTACTTATTTTCTAAAATGACCTTTGTTGTCCTTTTGTAGGTACAAGCCCAATTTCAAAAACTCGGGTGCCGCGTTGCTTTGCAACGAAATAAAATACATAACCATCGGTAATACAACACCACCAAACTGACAAGTTTTGGCAACTTATTTCAATATCCAACAATTACAAAAAAGCTCAAAATTCCTATGATGGGTTTTGGGGCTTGTCCCTATCAATATCCACAATAATTAAGTAATCATTTAATTAAAAAAAATTGCACCTAGCTAATTGAGTGTTAGATCTATTTAGTGGTAGCAGTACTACCAGCACATGTGCTTTTCAAAAGGCAAGACATATTGCCATTGTAGATTTAGATTTGAGTTTAATAGAATTTGTAAAAATGAGAATGAAATCTATGTCAATTTTGTCGGATGAGTTGGCAAATGTGGTCCCTTCTTTTGACTAAGAACTAGGTTTTCCATCTCTCTTCTGATTACGAGAAAAATATACATCTATGTTTTCAACTTAACCAATGCTACAATGACCATTGCCACTACCACTACCAAAGTTTGACATCATGAAAATTTGCAAATTATAAATTGTTTGATCTTTTAGCATAATTCTGAAATCGGATCATACAAAAAGAATAATGAGAACATGCATTAGTTACAAAAAAAATGGTAACAAGGACATGAAAAAAATGATACAATTACACCTTTGATGAAGGAATATAGTATAGTTATGAAGCAAACACGTGCAAAGAGAATTAACGTATAAGAAAATGCATGAAAAAAAATTATAAAAGGAACAAATTATAAACTCAGCGTAGTGCACATTTTATTGTCGTATTGTATGCACACACTAATCTTATGTTATTCATATATCTGCATGCAATTTACCACATGAAGATTTTGGAATCACTGGATTGCATTCAAAGTCCAATGACGAGGAGACACAAACTAGTAAAGTAAACAATATGGATATGTTTAAGTTAGTTGACAATACATTGGATAGTGTCAGTGTATATTAACATGTAATTATAAAAAAAAAACTACTTAGTTAAGGTAAAGAAAGACACAAATTATCTAGAGAGACTATTGTCAAAGACAATATTCATGTATGTGCATGCATTTCGTCACACAAAGATTATGAAGCTATTGAATTGCATTTAAAGTCGATTGACAAGTCAATAAAGTACAAATATATATGTTTTTAAACTGATTGACAATAAGCTAGTGGGAGTAAACATGTAGTATAATGTAGTTATGATAAACAATAACTTGAATAAGGTAAAATGAAAGACTTCAAGTTTGATAGAAAACCCATTTTCAAAATAAAATATGGTGCATGTATGTTAAATGTTATTAAAAAAAGATACATGAAAGAGGCATTGTCAAAAATAATTTGTGAAAATTTGGATGTAAAGAGGAGAGTCAAAATCAAATCTAAAGGATGTTAAAGTATGCTTTGAAACAATAATCATACTAGCCTTTGTGTTTGTCACTCTTATCACTCATTCTATTCTTTTATGTGTGTAGGCAAGACATTGAATGTCATTTCACGTCATTTATCCATCTGTATTGAGTTACAATCATCGACAAGTTTTTTTTTTCTCTCTCAAAAGCTTAACCATGGATTAAGAACTTTATACAAAAGTACATCAAACATGAAAAAACTCAAAGAGCAAAGAGTTTGTCCACCTTTTTAAATCATTGACCAACTTCTTCAAATAGTATTGACTTTCCAAAGCAAGGCCAAACATGTGAATGTATTTGGATAATGAGATTATTACACACCACCACTATAGCGATAGTGATGGGCCCCCACAAATTTACAAATTGAGAGATATGCCACCATCTTGGAGAGATGGTATCCCCCACCATCACCACTACAAGGTTGATGCACCGTAATAGACTTCTTAGTCATGGTGCACAATATGCTCATCCATATTTGGAGGTTTTATCCATGAAATGATCTACTAGAAATACATATGATGAAACAAATCTTACAAATTCCAAAAATGTGTTGTATCTGGAAGAGCGCTTTAATGCCATAGAAATGATCTATATTAATGAAACAAAACTGATCAAACAAACCTTAGAAATTTGCAAACTTGTAAGGTTTGCTTATTATAAATTGACCTGTCTATTTTCATGCAATTTTTTGTTTGTAGTATTTTTTGAAGATTTTTTTTTAGGATCACACCTTCCCTATTTTGAGGTTTAAAAGAGGGAAGGGGGGCTTCCCTTATACATTATGGATACCTTCTGCTTATTATGCCTGGTTTTTGAGATATTCATGTCCTTTTTCCAAATGCCTTTGTTGCATTTCCCTCTCCTTAGGCTGCGTTTTCCAGCCATCGCCTCAAGCTCCACTTTACGACTGCCACATGGCATCTTTAGAGTGGTCATTCAAGGTCAACGTGCTCATTATGTTTTATAAATACATGTGAAAAAAGTCAAAGGTACCCATTACGCAATGGAAGGTGCAGGCACATGCCATTCATCCATCTCCATATGAGAAAAGCTTAATCACCATATCTAGTGAGGCTAGCTCCTCCAAACACATGATGAGATCTTAGAGTAGGTAATAAAGTTAAATCTTTACTATGTTAAAAGAATGATGTCTTTTGTATTATGGAAGGTGCCGGGCACACACATTTTGCCCAGTTCGGAGGGACCGAGCCTAAAAAACATCAGAAAGCCAAACCGGGCATCTGAAAGCCGAACCGGGCAAAATGTCATGTGCTTGGCATCTTCCATGATACAAAATACATCATCCTTTCTAAGATCTCAAGAGCTCGTGTGTTTTGAGGAGATATGGTGATTAAGCTTTTCTCATCTGGAGATGGAGGAGGCGTGCAACACATTCTTGTTCTGCTTGTGCTGTTTGTTGCATTTGGAATTGTTGTAGCTAAATGGGTAGTGGAGATCTGGTGGAAACCCAAGTGCATCAAGCAGGCCTTTGAAGCTCAAGGCATCACTGGACCCAGCTACAAGCTTCTTGTAGGAAACTTGTTGGACATCAAAAAGATAATGTCATCTACAATGGCTTCTGCTACAGATCGGACATTGTCTCACAAAATCGGACAAAGAGTTGATTCTCACTTTTTGCTCTGGTCTAAAGTTTTCGGTGAGCTGCATTTTTTCCATTCTGATCTCTTTAAGGTATAGATGTTGGAGAAAAGCAAACGGTTCTCTAAAGAACATAATTAGAGCTTGTAGATTTTTGTTTGCTGAAGACTGAGAGTGAATGCATGGTATCTGATCAGGTGATCCGTTTCTGTTTTGGTGGGGAACTGAGCCAAGATTAGCCATTACGAAATCTGATTGGATGAAAGAGGTTTTACTGAATAAAGGAGGGCAATATGAGAAGATTGCTCTTTCAGTAAGATGTGTAACAAAAGACATTTTTGGAGATGGTTTGGCTGTTGCAGATGGAGAGAAATGGTTTGAATTGAGACGATTGTTTACTCCGTTTTTCTATGTGGGCAAAATCAAGGTATTGTTTTCACATGGAAGCAGACGAATAACGGTACTTTTCATTATGTTTACAAGCTATTAAAAAGATCACTGGGATTTTCTTAAAAATAGTTATTAGTTTTCGTCTCTGAAGGAACCTGCATGCAGAAGTGATGTCTATATTTAACTATCAAAATGTATAATTCCTTCGGGAGTTCTTTCAGGACCATCGACTTTAATCACTGAAGTCTCGTAAGACTTGTTCTTTCAATATTTGCAGGCAATGAAAGGCGTAATGGAGACGAGTATACTGCAGCTGATGGATGACTGGCACGAGCAGGTGGAAAGGGCAAGGACAAGCATTGTCGAGGTTGACGTGCACAAGGAGCTCCAAAAATTAACTGCAGAGATCATCTCACGCACAGTCTTTGGCTCCAGTCATAGAGAAGGCAGACGAATTTTTGAACTGCAACGCATCCAACAAAGACTAACAATGGAGGCGCTCGTTTCGTTCAAACTTCCAGGCTATAGGTATGACAATATATCTTCCTAGCAAAAGCTTTGGATCGCATTGCACGACAATTTGCTCTGGTTTCGATAAACTGAAATCTCCTTCCTTGGCTTTTAGGGAGCATGATTTTCTCCCAACAATATGTGTCATGAATGGTTATCAATTTTGCAGATACCTGCCAACAGCAAGCAACAGACTCAAACAAAAACTGAAAAAAGAAGTTCATAACACACTATCGCGAATTATGAAGAATCGCTTAGAATCAGCTCAGCATGAAACAGGACCAGATAAGTTTGGTGATGATCTCCTAGGACACATGTTATCTGCAAATGATGCCATGTCTCAATATGGCAGCAAGAAACCTTCATTTAAACTTAGCACTGAAGATATTATTGACCAGTGCAAGATGTTTTTCTTTGCTGGACACGAAACGACGTCGTTATTGCTGACTTGGGCTCTGATGCTGCTAGCATCCAATCCTGATTGGCAGCAACGATTGCAAGCAGAAGTGGATCAAGTATGTCAAAACGAGATTCCAGACGAAGAGGCACTTGGCCAGCTAAAATATGTGAGTAATGTCTAGAAAACTCACTCAAAGATAACATCAAACAGGAAACTATTGAGTTTCAACTCATCTATAGTGTTGAAACTAACCTACATCTAAGAGCTTCATCATTCGTTCATCAGCCGGTACTAACCTACAAAATAGTTTATAATCAAGTAAATTCACCTCTTTGTACTTTCTAACATGTATATTTTTTCCTTGCATGTTCTCATGATTCATTTGTGCCGCTGCTGGAGTCAAACTCCTAACCTCAAGTACTTTGATTGTTATTTAATTGTTTGTTTCTAGTACTTTGACAGTTATATTTTCTTCTCTTGTATTTCAAGTACCTTGGGCGGCGCAGTTGTTTTCTTCTCTCTTTCATCAATTTCTTTTACAGTTGTAATGAGCATAATTAAAGTTGACGTTGATACTTCTGATCATACTAACTTGGGTGTGATAAAAAATTTCAGAAGTACAAAGTGGCAGTACTCTATACTGATGAATTAATGTCTATTAGATGAGCTAACCAGCTCAGTTGAAGTGAGAATTAATCACATACCACTGCTGCAGATGGGTATGGTTTTACAAGAGACGTTGCGACTATACCCACCATCTCCACATCTAAGCCGCGTTGCCATCAAAGATACAAAACTGGGCAATCTAAGAATACCCAAAGGAACAACAGTAACCTACAACGGGATCTTGGCTAATCGCAGTGAAGCGATGTGGGGCAAGGATGCGGATGAATTCAGACCCGAACGATTTGGTGATGCAGACAAGCATATTCCAAAGGCGTTCTGGCCCTTCTCGCTAGGTCCGCGCTACTGCATTGGCCAAGGCTTTGCGATGCAGGAGGCGAAGCTAGCGCTGGCGATGGTGCTGCAGAGGTTCAGGTGGGCTCTATCGCCTGCTTATCGCCATTCTCCAACGCTCATCCTCACCCTCCATCCTCAGCATGGCATGCCGCTTCTTCTCCAGCGCCGAGTTCCTTGATACTTCTCCATGCAGCCTGAGGAAAATCCTTAGCCTTTGGGTGTCTGTGTGAAAAGAAACTAGATTCATACAAGGATCTCCTCAGCTGCCTTCAAGACTTTTTTGTTCAGCCTTTCTTTTAGCAATTTCAATGCTTCCTCAGCATATACTTGTACACTTCTACTTCAACCCTTCTCATGATCTTTCAGATCACCTTGGTTGCCTTGGTTTTGTAACAATCTCAATGCTTCTTCAGGATACACTTATACTTCAAATCTTCTCACGATCTTTCAGATCATCTTGGTTTCCTTGATTTTTCTTTGGGTTTCTATAAGAAGTAGCTCACATGGCAAACATTTGGAGCCTTGTGCTTCCAAGCTTGGTGACTTGATGTGAACTACACAAAATCTAAAGGCAAGAGATAAAATATTTTTTCTTGCTTTGTGGGGATAGAGATAAGCTATGGTGATGATTCTCTCACTAATGTGTGCTAAGTTTGAGTTGAAAAGTTCATTATTTTTCAAATTTTTCCCAAAATAGAGGACCTTTTTTTTCATCAATTTCCAACATGCACAAGAAAGTTGATCTGTACCTTTGAATCACCTTCTTTTTTCAGATATTTGGATGACAAATATGGTTTCTAAAATCAATATAGCATAAATATCCCATCATAACAAAGACATATAAACTAACATGAAAATCCCTTTTCCACCCAAAAATATATATATATTTAACTATACCAAGTGCATAACAAAGATAAACATGCAACCTACAAACCTCTTCTCATCCAATAATAGCACATCTTCCCCACTGAAATTTCCTTGAATATTTTACTCTCTAAATTTGAAACTTTCATGTAAGCACTAACAATAGACCATGATTCATTCCAAAGGCCATCATTATTGTCACTTTCTTAGAATTCATAACAACAACAACATCGTAAATCCAATAACCATCTATTTACCACATCTGGATAAGCATTGGAAGCTCTCCACTTTATTGCAACACCTATTTCAACCCAATTATGCCACTCCTTTTTTATCTTCCATTTAATAAGCTATAGTCAACTCCCCTTGCTCAAACATATCAACAACATAGTTAAGAAAATAAAATTTGTGAGCATTATAGTCAAAATCACTATGTGAGGTCAATCAAAGCCTTTTATTACCCATTTTGTAAATGGCTTACATGGCCTGCATGCCCTTTCTCAAAACTAGCACATAGCAACAAATGCTCTTTCACCAAGTAGCACTTGTTATAAAGACCAATTAGGATGGGAAGTGACAAACTCTTCTTTCCATGTAGTTTACCATGAGCGTTTTCCAATTTAATCATACTATATTGAACCAAAGCAAGTTTTACATCCCCAATTGATTGTAGTTAATTAGCTAACTCTCTTATTGATAGCTAACTACATGTTAGAGGCATGGGCACTACTAGAAGTGTGGGTAAATCTCATGTTGAGCTAGCATTTTCCCATCAACTGTGTTTTGCCATCTTGATTCCTTGCTCTTGAGTCATCTTTGAATTTTCATTATGGCCAATAATAGCCCCCCTACTATTCATACTATCCTCGTCGAAATTAGCCTTGCTATTGCAACAAGGCATGACTAGTTCAGTCCAACAATATGAATAGGTTAGTTTCTGAAATAGCTTCAGGGCAATAGAACCAACTTGTTTTTTCAATTTAAATCATTTTTGGGTGAGAGGAAGAAAGGAAAACCCAAAGTAGTAGAAGATTGGCTCAATTGGTGGACAAGTTATTTCGATCTCCAGTATATTGTGGATAATATGATGCTCTTGTTCCTAAAACCCAAGCCAACCACTACGGACGCTTTCCTAGACTTGGCTTTATGTAAATGTTTTGTCACAATGGACGACTTGGACAACTATAGGAAGCTAATATAATGTCAATTGGGAAATCGGAAATTGGATAGTTATATCCAAGGTTTCACAAATTTGTTTTTAAAGATCCTAGCAATGGATCCAAATTTAGCTTCCCTCCCTTTTCAATCTAAAACACCACAAAAAAAAAATTGTGGGGGGGGGGGGGGGGGGGGCTCTTCAAGTTATGTTGTATTTTTTTTGTCTCCCTCCTAGTTTTTGTGGCCTTTCATTTCAATTTTTTCCCTTTTCCCCACTAGCACATGCTCAAATGTGAGGCCATTCAAAATGAAAAATGGTGATAAATGGTTTTTTTTTTTTTTAAGATTTTTTAAGAAGTTTTCAAGATTTTAAACTTCATTCGCCATGTAAAGCAAAATCAAATGTGAATGATGGGCAATATTGATTGTAAAATTTCACTTTGGAAATTTTTAAATTTTATGTAATTACTCTTAACGTAAAGTCAACGTTCATTTTACATTAGGACTTATAGCCATCAACTCTAGCTCATATAGGCTTAACCATGTTGTTACCATGATTCAAATGCCATTATAGTGATAAG
>CM055095.1:31123037-31126935 GCA_029204225.1 Diphasiastrum complanatum
ATCAAAACAGCCCACCAAATAGAAGAAAAAAGAGAAAATGTTGTGCTATCTCAGCTCGGATAAAGTGCAAACTACGTTTGTTGTTGGCTGTGATGCCCTCCTTTGCTACTGCCACAACCGCGAATTTGGTACAGTCTGACATGATACTAATCCACCTTCAGAAGAGTATGATTCAGTTGAAGGTACTCTATGTGGTCAAATATAAAGAAGGGAGTGCGCATCTGGTTGGCTTTTCAATCAATGTTATCTGACCTATATAACAGTGAAAGTATTCCTAATTTTCTTCCGCGTACCATGTGTGTGTAGATGAAAGGCGTTTAGGAGCCCTATATGTCTTGTAAATCTGGAATTTTTAAGGGCCTGAGATGCCTTGCAATGCTCTAAAACCCTTGAGGGGTACCTGCAATAGATACATCCATAATTTAGTCTGAACATAAGCTACTGAAAAATGGCTTCAAACTTAAATGGTTGCAATGTCCGTTGTAGTCCCGATTCAGTGAGGCTTCGTCAGCAAGCAGGCGTGCAACGATGCGAGCAGCAGAGAGGATTAGTGTGGCAAGGGCTCTGACTTTTGTTAGATATCTAAGAGATTAGCGTAGCCCAATCAACTTCATGATTAGAGATCAAAGATCAACATAGCTCCGATCAGCAGGTAGAGTGCTGGCTATCAGAAACCACATTAATTCCAACTCAAGAAAAGGGATTCTTCCATTTCCCGATAAGAACAGCGATTTTTGGAGACTGCAGAGCTACTCTAGCGGTGTGATGCGATCCACTCACCCACATGAAGAACATCAGAATTTGCAAATAACAAATGCAACACCAACAATAGAAGGAATTGGTGCAGAAGTGCCTAAAGGGATTGTTGCAGAGAGTGTTGGAGTTAAAGGTTTGTCCTTCCCTCCGCCCTTTCTTCTTGCCTTTTCTTTTAAAGAATACATGAGAAAGACCTAAGCTGAAACGTTGATTGAATGTGTACGACACCTACATCAAGACTTCACAAAAGATGGATGCTGATGCAATCAGCTCTCTCTTCAATCCCTTAAGAAGCTATGAATCCAACAGTGCCGTGAGGGTGGGTGCCATGCCTCAGAGCTCTGCCATCCAAGAGAGAGAGAGAGAGCGATCACAGAGGTTCACACACATGTAATCAACAAAGAACGACCAACCTTCTGCTAGAACCATATTTGAGACAACCGTGAGCTGGATGCTCATCGCTGAGAGATAGCCCCATAATATGAGACAACCGTGAGAGGAGAGCCATTGGAGCCATTGGGAGAGCCGCTCTCAGAGGAGACATGCTAGGAGAGGAGAGCGGCTGAGAGAGAGAGAGAGAGAGAGAGAGAGAGAGAGAGAGAGAGAGAGAGAGAGAGAGAGAGAGAGAGAGAGAGAGAGAGAGAGAGAGAGAGAGAGAGAGAGAGAGAGAGAGAGAGAGAGAGAGAGAGAGAGAGAGAGAGAGAGAGAGAGAGAGAGATGCAAGGGAGGCGAGAGAGATATGGTGAGTGATCGACAAGCTTTTGTGAGGGCAGATTGGGAAGCCGCGCGTCTCTTCTTGGCTAAAGGACCTTCTGCAACTCTTCAATTCCTGAAAGAGCAGCCTCGGGTTTTGTTGTTTGCTTACCAGGCTCAGGCCGTCGACGGCCCCTGAGCAAGACATCACCATGACTAAAGAGCTGGACATCGTCATGACTGCAGATCCTGCGCTCCTCAGAAAGCAGGAGGCTTGGAAAGCATTGGGACGAATGCCCTCTATTCAAGCACAAGCCAAATTTGTGGAGTTGCTGACGGATGTTGCTGTGACACAATTAATCTTCAACCAAAACCAGACTATGAGCTTGGAGGAGTGGAGAGAGAGAGAGAGAGAGAGAGGAGAGAGAGAGAGAGAGAGAGAGAGAGAGAGAGAGAGAGAGAGAGAGAGAGAGAGAGAGAGAGAGAGAGAGAGAGAGAGAGAGAGAGAGAGAGAGAGAGAGAGAGAGAGATTCAAATTGGGTGAGAGGGGGAAAGGTAGGGTATAGGAGAGAGATAGAGGTAGGGTATAGAAGCATGGGGAGAAGGGCCATGCATCCTTTTTCCCATACATGCATCCTCCTCCCCAAGTTTTTTAAGTTAGAAAAAGCTCATGCATGGGTGAGGGGAGGAGAATGCATGGGTGCAACCCATACACATGCGCAAAAGTGTACATAAGTTTTATATATATATATATATATATATACATATATATACATATATGTATACGTATATATATATATATATATATATATATGTATATATATATATATATATATATATATATATATATATATATATATATATATATATATATATATATATATATATATATATATATATATAGTAGAGAGAGAGAGAGAGAGGGAGAGAGAGAGAGAGAGAGAGAGAGAGAGAGAGAGAGAGAGAGAGAGAGAGAGAGAGAGAGAGAGAGAGAGATACATATATGTATATTATATATATATACACATATATATGTATATATATTATGTATATATGCGTGTGTGTACACACACACACACACACACACACATATATGAATATAAATATATAAATATATATATATATATATATGTGTGTGTGTGTGTGTGTGTGTGTGTGTCTATATACATATATATGTATATATATATATATATATATATATATATATATATATATATATATATATACTAGTAAAGAGTGCCCGTCGTTGACGGGCAATGGAGGCCGATCTAGGTGGCGGCCGATAATTTGGATGATGGTCAATCTCGCACATCTTGCATCTTAAATATCTAACATTCGAGACTTTGAAAAAATTTGAGCCTTCGAAAAATTTTACTTTTTGAAAAAATTCTAGTCTTCAGAAAAATTGAGTCTTTTGAAAAAGAAAATTGAGTCTTTCGAAAAATTCGAGTCTTTGAAAAAATTTGAGTATTCAGAAAAATTCGAGTCTTTTGAAAAATTCGACCTGACAGTACAAAGAGTCCTTCGATCCTTCGGAAAAATTCGAGTTGACAATTCGATCCTTCAAAAAAATTCGAGTATTTCGAATAATTGGAGTATTTGGAAAAATTTGATTCTTTGGGAAAAAAAAAATCGAGTCATTGAAAAAATTCAAGTCTTTCCAAAAATTCGAGTCTTTTGGAAAATTTTGAGTCTTATGAAAAATTTGATACTTTGGAAAATTCGAGTCTTGAGGAAAATTTGAGTCATTGAAAAAATTCGATATTTTAAAAAAATTGGATCTATTGGAAAAATTCGAGTCACTGAAAAAATTTTGGGTCATCGAAAAATTTGAGTCATTGAAAAAATTCGAGGCATTCAAAAATTTGAGTCATTGGAAAATTTTGAGTCGTTCAGAAAATTCTAGTCTTTTCATAAAAAATCGAGTCGTTCCAAAAATCCAAGTCTCAAAAATTTGAGTCTCTCAATAATTCGAGTCATTGAAAAAATTTGAATCTTTAGAAAAATTAGAGTATTTGAAAAAATTCGATCCTTTGAAAAAAAATCGAGTTATTGATAATATTCGAGTCTTTCGAAAAATTTGAGTCATTCAAAAAATTCGATTCTCGAAAAATTAGAATCTTTTAAAAAATTCAAGCCTCTGAAAAAATTCGAGTCTTTCAAAAGATTCGATACTTTGGAAAAATTCGAGTTTAAAGAAAAATTCGAATCATTGAAAAAATTCGAGTCATTGATAAAATTCGATATTTTGAAAAAAATTCGGTCCATTGGAAAAATCCGAGTCACTGAAAAAATTTGAGTCATTCAAAAATTTGAGCCATTGAAAAATTTCGAGTCGTTTAGAAAATTCGAGTCGTTCAAAAATTCTAGTCTTTCCATAAAAAATCGAGTCGTTTAAAAAATTTGAGTCTCAAAAATTTGAGTCTTTCAGAAATTCGAATTGTTAAAA